>JBBDGP010005604.1:0-141665 GCA_037952835.1 Lithobates septentrionalis
CAAACCTATCCCCCCAGCCAATCACTATCATCAACCCAACCATGTACCTCATCTCAACCCCTAACCTTATGTTCTCAACTCTACGCCCAATAATACACCCAATAATACACCCAATATTACATCCAATGATACACCCAATATTACACCCAATATTATACCCACTGATAAACTCAATTTTACACCCAGTGATACCCCAATATTACAACCAATGATACACCCGATATTACACCCAGAGATATACTTAATAAAACACCCAATAATACACCCACTGATAGATCTACTGAAAGACGCAGTGATACACCCAATATTACACCCAATAAAACAGCCAATATTACATCCAATAATACACCCAGTGATACACCCATTATTACACCCAATACTACACCCATTATTACACCCAATATTACACCCACTGATACACCCAAAAAAAAAACAATGATACACCCAATGCTACACCTATTATTACACCCAATGATACACCCAATATTACGCCAAATATTATACCCACTGATAAACCCAATATTACACCCAGTGATACACCCAATATTACACCCAGTGATATACCTAATAAAACACCCAATAATACACCCACTGATAGATCTACTGATAGACCCAGTGATATCATACACCCAATATTACACCCAATAAAACACCCAATATTACATCTAATAATACACCCAGTGAAACACCCAATAATACACCCAGTGATGCACCCATTATTACACCCAATGATACACCCACAAAAATCAAGTTACACCCATTATTACACCCAATATTACACCCAATAATACACCCAATATTACACCCAATGATATACCTAATGATACACCCAATATTAAACCCAATATTACACCCAATGATACTCCCAATAATACACCCAATATTACACCCAATGATATACCTAATGATACACCCAATATTACACCCAATTATACTCCCAATAATACACCCAATAAAACACCCAATAATACACTCAATCTTACACTCATTATTACACCCAATAATACACCCAACGATATACCCAATATTACACCCAATGATATACCCAATATTACACCCAATGATACACCCAATGATATACCCAAATGATACACCCAATAATACACCCAATGATACACCCAATGATACACCCAATACTACACCCAATGATACACCCAATGATATACCCAATGATACTCCCAATATTACACCCAATACTACACCCAATTATTACACCCAATACTACACCCATTATTACACCCAATATTACACCCAATGATACACCCAAAAAGAAACATTGATACACCCAATAATACACCCATTATTAACCCCAATGATACACCCAATACTACACCTATTATTACACCCAATAATACACCCAATGATACACCCAATAATACTCCCAATAATACACCCAATATTACACCCAATGATATACCCAATATTACACCCAATGATATACCCAATGATACACCCAATGTTACTCCCAATAATACACCCAATAATACACTCAATGATATACCCAATATTACACCCAATGATACACCCAATGATTTACCCAATGATACACACAATGATATACCCAATAATACACCCAATGATACACCCAATGATACACCCAATATTACACCCAGTGATACACCCAATGATACACCCAATATTACACCCAATGATACACCCAATGATACTCCCAATATTATAGAGACCTAATAGTCTGATTGGTCAGTGAGGTGTACAGTAGCTGTGCGTTATGAATTAGGATAATTCCTTCATCCTGAATGGATTCTTCTATAACCCGGGGGATATTTTCTCGTTTGTTACCCCTGAATACGATCGCTCGGAGTCATTGAGATTTTCGTTTTTTTACTGGAACATTCTCTGAGATTTTCTGGACCTGTGACCCCTGTCTGCGCTCGCTGGATGACACCGATCACCAAATGTGCGTCGGTCACATGACCTCAGCAGCTCCCAGCATGCGATTTGTCAGATTTTCTGTGATGTCCGACAGCAGAAGGTTTGTTCCAGAAGAGATTAATATCTGTCCGATCCCAGGCCCTCCGGAGGCACGGATAATTCCTTCACACATTTCACCGTGAGAATATTGATGGAGGGGGACATGGAGGACCTTCCACAGGATGACCCCCTCCCCCACCCATCCATCACACTCATTATTCCAGAGAAATGTCCCCAAAGTGTCTGCAGGTGACGCACGGCCTGAAATACAGACGCAGAGATTTCATTTTTCTGTTTTCCTCATTTCTTCTCTCTGGAATTCTGATTCTCACAGAACATGTTTGGTGATCGGATGGAGGAGGAGAGATAGCGCCACACTGTGGCAGGTAGGAGGAGGGCGTCCCTTTTAGGTCATTCCTGAGGTCTCTCTTAAAGGGTAACTCTACTTTTGTGGAAAACAAAATATGGCAAATAATAAAAATAATATAGCATATAAATTTCTACACAATCCATACTGTGACTGAATGTTATTTATAATGACTTTTCCTTTTCAATCTGCAGCAACTTTAATTTTGTACAAAATTGAAATATGGCCACCTGGAGGCGCTCTGTGGATAATTGGCATAGCGAATGCCCCAGAAATGTAATTTCCTGCTTGTGTGATTGGCTCACTGATTTTCCCAGAACTCTGCACTAAGATAGAAGTCCAGTTTTAGGCATCCCCTGCAATAGGAATTTCAGTTTTGGTGAGATACTCCCCAAGGGTTAAATACTTCTAAAGGGATGCAGATATTTCTTCACAGCAACAAAAGGTAGAAATCTGCTTCAAAGTGTGTTAAAGGGGGTTGTAAATCCTCATCCATCCTGTGCATTAAGGTGAAAAAACTTCTGGCAGTGACCGGCCCCCCAGCCCCCCGTTTTACTTACCCGAACCTCTTCATTCACTCGGTGAAGACGCGCTCTCCCTCCCTGCTCGGCTCTTGATTGGATAGATTGATAGCAGCGCTACCATTGGCTCCCGCTGCTGTCAATCAAATCCAATGACACGGGCGCTGGGGGGCGGGGCCGAGTACGGCATTTGAGTCTGTGGACGCAAATGCTGGACTCTGGAGCGCGGCCTGCAAGGTAACCCCCGGAAGAGAGCTTCTCCTAGGGGGTTATCTGATGTGGGGAGGAGCCACGAGAGCCGCCGAGAGACCCCAGAAGAGGAGGATCGGGGCCACTCTGTGCAAAACGAGCCGCACAGTGGAGGAAGTGTGATATGTTTGTTATTTTAAAAAAATAATACTTTACAAGCTTTACTTTACTATAGAAGCTTTACAATCACTTTAAATCCCTGAAATGTACAAAGATCACTCAGGGGGAGGGGTTTTCTCAACAAAAATGGCGTTACTCCCATTTACAACATCAGACACTCCCATTCAGGACTACGACCCTCCCATTCACAAATCTCAGATCCCTCCCATTTAGGAATCAGATCCTCCCACTCAGGAACCAGACCCTCCCATTCACAAACCTCTAGCCCCTCCCATTCAGAATTCAGACCCTCTCATTCAGGAATTAGACCCTCCCATTCACATACTTTAGACCCCTCCCATTCACATACTTTAGACCCCTCCCATTCACATACTTTAGACCCCTCCCATTCACATACTTTAGACCCTCGTATTCACAAACATAAGACACTCCCATTCAGGAATACAACCCTCCCATTCACATACCTCAAACCCCTCCCATTCATGAACCTCAGACCCTCCCATTCATGAACCTCAGACCTCCCATTCAGGAATCAGACCCTCCCATTCATGAACCTCAGACCCTCCCACTCACATAGCTCAGACCCCTCTTATTCACATACCTCAGACCCCTCCCATTCATGAACCTCAAACCCTCCCACTCAGGAATCAGACCCTCCCATTCACATACTTTAGACCCCTCACATTCATGAACCTCAGACCCTCCCATTCAGGAATACAACCCTCTCATTCACATACCTCAGACCCCTCCCATTCATGAACCTCAGACCCTCCTATTCAGGAATCTGACCCTCCCTTTCACATACCTCAGACCCCTCCCATTCATGAGCCTCAGACCCCTCCCATTCATAAACCCCAGACCCCTCCCATTTACGAACTTCAGTCTCTCCCATTCAGGAATCAGATCCTACCACTCACGAATCAGACCCTCCCATTCACATACCTCAGGACCCCTCCCATTCAGAAATCCGACCCGCCCATTCACATACCTCAGACCCTCCCATTCAGAAATCAGACCCTCCCATTCACATATCTCAGACCCCTCCCATTCATGAACCTCAGACCCTCCCACTCAAATACCTCAGACCCCTCCCATTCATGAACCTCAGACCCTCCCATTCAGAAATCAGACCCTCCCATTCAGGAATCTGACCCTCCCACTGAGGAATCAGACACTCCCATTCACATACCTCAGATCCCTCCCATTCATGAAGCTCAGACCCTCCCACTCACATACCTCAGACCCCTCCCATTCAGGAATCAGACCCTCCCACTCACATACCTCAGACCCCTCCCATTCACATACCTCAAACCTCTCCCATTTATGAACCTCAGACCCTCCCATTCAGGAATCAGATCCTCCCACTCACAAAACAGACCCTCCCATTCACATACCTCAGACCCTCCCATTCAGTAATCAGACCCTTCCCATTCACATACCTCAGACCCCTCCCACTCAGGAATCAGACCCTCCCATTCACATACATCAGACCCCTCCCACTCAGGAATCAGACCCTCCCATTCACATACCTCAGACCCCTCCCACTCAGGAATCAGACCCTCCCATATACATACCTCAGACCCTCCCCATTCAGAAATCAGACCCTCCCATTCAGGAATCTGACCCTCCCACTGAGGAATCAGACACTCCCATTCACATACCTCAGATCCCTCCCATTCATGAAGCTCAGACCCTCCCACTCACATACCTCAGACCCCTCCCATTCAGGAATCAGACCCTCCCACTCACATACCTCAGACCCCTCCCATTCACATACCTCAAACCTCTCCCATTTATGAACCTCAGACCCTCCCATTCAGGAATCAGATCCTCCCACTCACAAAACAGACCCTCCCATTCACATACCTCAGACCCTCCCATTCAGGAATCAGACCCTTCCCATTCACATACCTCAGACCCCTCCCACTCAGGAATCAGATCCTCCCATTCACATACATCAGACCCCTCCCACTCAGGAATCAGACCCTCCCATTCACATACCTCAGACCCCTCCCACTCAGGAATCAGACCCTCCCATATACATACCTCAGACCCCTCCCACTCAGGAATCAGACCCTCCCATTCAGGAATCAGACCCTCCTATTCACATACCTCAGACTCCTCCCATTCACATACCTCAGACCCTCCCATTCATGAACCTCAGACCCCTCCCATTCAGGAATCAGACCCTCCCATATACATACCTCAGACCCCTCCCACTCAGGAATCAGACCCTCTCATTCAGGAATCAGACCCCTCCCATTCACATACCTCAGACCCTCCCATTCATGAACCTCAGACCCCTCCCATTCAGGAATCAGATCCTCCCTTTCACATACCTCAGACCCCTCCCATTCAGGAATCAGACCCTCCCATTCACATACCTCAGACCCCTCCCATTCAGGAATCAGACCCTCCCACTCAGGAATCAGACCCTCCATTCAGGAATCAGATCCTCCCTTTCACATACCTCAGACCCCTCCCATTCAGGAATCAGACCCTCCCATTCACATACCTCAGACCCCTCCCATTCAGGAATCAGACCCTCCCATTCACATACCTCAGACCCTCCCACTCAGGAATCAGACCCTCCCATTCAGGAATCAGACCCTCCATTCACATACCTCAGACCCCTCCCATTCAGGAATCAGACCCTCCCATTCACAGACTTGGTAAAGTCATTGTCCTCTTGAAAACATTGGAAATCATCTTCTGTACTGAAATTTATGTAATATTGAGTTGGATTCAACTTCTGTGTCATTTTGAAGAGTGAAGCTGCCTGTGGATGGAGCCGAGTCAGCAGGTGTCCATAGTGTCCAGACTGACTGGGTCTAAGAAGGCATGACAATGCAAAAAGTGGCATTTATAACAGAACAACCGCCAGGCATGCCACCCCCCACCCCTCCCCCCATTGCCAATTATTGGCGGCTAAAAAATTTCCAACACCTGATCACACCTGAAGTCATTTCTTCACCTTTGTGCTCTTCTTGTAGCCTCTGATGGTCACAAACTACAAATCTCTTTTCAGACCGGCATGCTGGGACTTGTAGTTACACAAGAGCTGGAGGAAAGCGTCTGATCTACAATATACAATATACAGTATATATATATATATATATATATACAGCATGTTATACACCAAGTTCATACTGGAGCCTCATGGTGACCCCTGCTGGATGATTGGGAGAATGCAGCGGCTGCAACCTGAGCAGAAACATAAGACTCTCCTATCTACTCTCTGTACTCCCAGATCAGATCATTGGGGGCTCTCTTCCCATACACAGACCTGGGAAATGGGGGGGGGGGGGCTCGTCTCCCATACACAGACCTGGGAAATGGGGGGGCTCTCTTCCCATACACAGACCTGGGAAATGGGGGGGCTCTCTTCCCATACACAGACCTGGGAAATGGGGGGGGCTCTCTTCCCATACACAGACCTGGGAAATGGGGGGGGGGGGGGGCTCTTCTCCATACACAGACCTGGGAAATGGGGGGGGGCTCTCTTCCCATACACAGACCTGGGAAATGGAGGGGGGGGCTCTTCTCCCATACACAGACCTGGGAAATGGGGGGGCTCTCTTCCCATACACAGACCTGGGAAATGGGGGGGGGGCTCTTCTCCCATACACAGACCTGGGAAATGGGGGGCTCTCTTCCCATACACAGACCTGGGAAATGGGGGGGCTCTCCTCCCATACACAGACCTAGATAATAGGGGGGGCTCTCCTCCCATACACAGACCTGGGAAATGGGGGGGCTCTCCTCCCATACACATACCTAGGAAATGGGGGGGCTCTCCTCCCATACACAGACCTAGATAATAGGGGGGGCTCTCCTCCCATACACAGACCTGGGAAATGGGGGGGCTCTCCTCCCATACACAGACCTGGGAAATGGGGGGGCTCTCCTCCCACACACAGACCTGGGAAATGGGGGGGCTCTCCTCCCATACACAGACCTGGGAAATGGGGGGGGGGCTCTCCTCCCATACACAGACCTAGGAAATGGGGGGCTCTTCTCCCATACACAGACCTGGGAAATGGGGGGGCTCTCCTCCCATACACAGACCTAGGAAATGGGGGGGCTCTCCTCCCATACACAGACCTGGGAAATCGGGGGGCTCTCCTCCCATACACAGACCTGGGAAATCGGGGGGCTCTCCTCCCATACACAGACCTGGGAAATGGGGGGGCTCTCCTCCCATATACAGACCTGGGAAATCGGGGGGGCTCTCCTCACATACACAGACCTGGGAAATCGGGGGGGCTCTCCTCCCATACACAGACCTGGGAAATGGGGGGGCTCTCCCATACACAGACCTGGGAAATGGGGGGCTCTCCTCCCATACACAGACCTGGGAAATGGGGGGACTCTCCTCCCATACACACACCTAGGAAATAGGGGGGGCTCTCCTCCCATACACAGACCTGGGAAATGGGGGGGCTCTCCTCCCATACACAGACCTGGGAAATCGGGGGGGCTCCCCTCCCATACACAGACCTGGGAAATGGGGGGCTCTCCTCCCATACACATACCTAGGAAATGGGGGGGCTCTCCTCCCATACACAGACCTAGGAAATAGGGGGGGCTCTCCTCTCATACACAGACCTGGGAAATGGGGGGCTCTCCTCCCATACACAGACCTGGGAAATGGGGGGGCTCTCCTCCCATACACAGACCTGGGAAATGGGGGGGGCTCTACTCCCATACACAGACCTGGGAAATGGGGGGACTCTCCTCCCATACACACACCTAGGAAATAGGGGGGCTCTCCTCCCATACACAGACCTGGGAAATGGGGGGGGCTCCCCTCCCATACACAGACCTGGGAAATGGGGGGGCTCTCCTCCCATACACAGACCTGGGAAATGGGGGGGGCTCTCCTCCCATACACATACCTAGGAAATGGGGGGGGCTCTCCTCCCATACACAGACCTAGGAAATAGGGGGGCTCTCCTCCCATACACAGACCTGGGAATTGGGGGGGCTCTCCTCCCATACACAGACCTGGGAAATGGGGGACTCTCCTCCCATACACAGACCTGGGAAATGGGGGGGCTCTCCTCCCATACACAGACCTGGGAAATGGGGGGCTCTCCTCCCATACACAGACCTAGGAAATGGGGGGCTCTTCTCCCATACACAGACCTGGGAAATGGGGGGGCTCTCCTCCCATACACAGACCTAGGAAATGGGGGGGCTCTCCTCCCACACACAGACCTGGGAAATCGGGGGGGGGGCTCTCCTCCCATACACAGACCTGGGAAATCGGGGGGGCTCTCCTCCCATACACAGACCTGGGAAATGGGGGGCTCTCCTCCCATACACAGACCTGGGAAATCGGGGGGGCTCTCCTCCCATACACAGACCTGGGAAATCGGGGGGGCTCTCCTCCCATACACAGACCTGGGAAATGGGGGGGGCTCTCCTCCCATACACAGACCTGGGAAATGGGGGGACTCTCCTCCCATACACACACCTAGGAAATAGGGGGGGGCTCTCCTTCCATACACAGACCTGGGAAATGGGGGGGGGCTCTCCTCCCATACACCGACCTGGGAAATGGGGGGGCTCTCCTCCCAAACACAGACCTGGGAAATGGGGGGGCTCTCCTCCCATACACATACCTAGGAAATGGGGGGGCTCTCCTCCCATACACAGACCTAGGAAATAGGGGGGCTCTCCTCTCATACACAGACCTGGGAAATGGGGGGCTCTCCTCCCATACACAGACCTGGGAAATTGGGGGCTCTCCTCCCATACACAGACCTGGGAAATGGGGGGGGGGGGCTCTCCTCCCATACACAGACCTGGGAAATGGGGGGACTCTCCTCCCATACACACACCTAGGAAATAGGGGGGGCTCTCCTCCCATACACAGACCTGGGAAATGGGGGGGCTCTCCTCCCATACACAGACCTGGGAAATGGGGGGCTCTCCTCCCATACACAGACCTGGGAAATGGGGGGGCTCTCCTCCCATACACATACCTAGGAAATGGGGGGCTCTCCTCCAATACACAGACCTAGGAAATAGGGGGGGGCTCTCCTCCCATACACAGACCTGGGAAATGGGGGGGCTCTCCTCCCATACACAGACCTGGGAAATGGGGGGGCTCTCCTCCCATACACAGACCTGGGAAATGGGGGGGCTCTCCTCCCATACACAGACCTGGGAAATGGGGGGGCTCTCCTCCCATACACAGATCTAGGAAATGGGGGGCTCTTCTCCCATACACAGACCTGGGAAATGGGGGGGCTCTCCTCCCATACACAGACCTAGGAAATGGGGGGGCTCTCCTCCCATACACAGACCTGGGAAATCGGGGGGGGGGGGGCTCTCCTCCCATACACAGACCTGGGAAATCGGGGGGGCTCTCCTCCCATACACAGACCTGGGAAATGGGGGGGCTCTCCTCCCATACACAGACCTGGGAAATGGGGGGGGGCTCTCCTCCCATACACACACCTGGGAAATGGGGGGGCTCTCCTCCCATACACAGACCTGGGAAATGGGGGGACTCTCCTCCCATACACACACCTAGGAAATAGGGGGGGCTCTCCTCCCATACACAGACCTGGGAAATGGGGGGGCTCTCCTCCCATACACAGACCTGGGAAATGGGGGGGCTCTCCTCCCATACACAGACCTGGGAAATGGGGGGGCTCTCCTCCCATACACATACCTAGGAAATGGGGGGGCTCTCCTCCCATACACAGACCTAGGAAATAGGGGGGCTCTCCTCCCATACACAGACCTGGGAAATGGGGGGGCTCTCCTCCCATACACAGACCTGGGAAATGGGGGGGCTCTCCTCCCATACACAGACCTGGGAAATGGGGGGGGCTCTCCTCCCATACACAGACCTGGGAAATGGGGGGCTCTCCTCCCATACACAGACCTAGGAAATGGGGGGCTCTTCTCCCATACACAGACCTGGGAAATGGGGGGCTCTCCTCCCATACACAGACCTAGGAAATGGGGGGGCTCTCCTCCCACACACAGACCTGGGAAATCGGGGGGGCTCTCCTCCCATACACAGACCTGGGAAATTGGGGGGGCTCTCCTCCCATACACAGACCTGGGAAATGGGGGGGCTCTCCTCCCATACACAGACCTGGGAAATCGGGGGGGCGCTCTCCTCCCATACACAGACCTGGGAAATCGGGGGGGCTCTCCTCCCATACACAGACCTGGGAAATGGGGGGACTCTCCTCCCATACACAGACCTGGGAAATGGGGGGACTCTCCTCCCATACACACACCTAGGAAATAGGGGGGGCTCTCCTCCCATACACAGACCTGGGAAATGGGGGGGGCTCTCCTCCCATACACCGACCTGGGAAATGGGGGGGCTCTCCTCCCAAACACAGACCTGGGAAATGGGGGGGCTCTCCTCCCATACACATACCTAGGAAATGGGGGGCTCTCCTCCCATACACAGACCTAGGAAATAGGGGGGGCTCTCCTCTCATACACAGACCTGGGAAATGGGGGGCTCTCCTCCCATACACAGACCTGGGAAATGGGGGGCTCTCCTCCCATACACAGACCTGGGAAATGGGGGGGGGGCTCTCCTCCCATACACAGACCTGGGAAATGGGGGAACTCTCCTCCCATACACACACCTAGGAAATAGGGGGGGCTCTCCTCCCATACACAGACCTGGGAAATGGGGGGGCTCTCCTCCCATACACAGACCTGGGAAATGGGGGGCTCTCCTCCCATACACAGACCTGGGAAATGGGGGGGCTCTCCTCCCATACACATACCTAGGAAATGGGGGGGCTCTCCTCCCATACACAGACCTAGGAAATAGGGGGGGCTCTCCTCCCATACACAGACCTGGGAAATGGGGGGGCTCTCCTCCCATACACAGACCTGGGAAATGGGGGGGCTCTCCTCCCATACACAGACCTGGGAAATGGGGGGGCTCTCCTCCCATACACAGACCTGGGAAATGGGGGGCTCTCCTCCCATACACAGAACTAGGAAATGGGGGGCTCTTCTCCCATACACAGACCTGGGAAATGGGGGGGGGCTCTCCTCCCATACACAGACCTAGGAAATGGGGGGGCTCTCCTCCCATACACAGACCTGGGAAATCGGGGGGGCTCTCCTCCCATACACAGACCTGGGAAATCGGGGGGGCTCTCCTCCCATACACAGACCTGGGAAATGTGGGGGCTCTCCTCCCATATACAGACCTGGGAAATCGGGGGGCTCTCCTCACATACACAGACCTGGGAAATCGGGGGGGCTCTCCTCCCATACACAGACCTGGGAAATGGGGGGGCTCTCCTCCCATACACAGACCTGGGAAATGGGGGGGCTCTCCTCCCATACACACACCTGGGAAATGGGGGGGCTCTCCTCCCATACACAGACCTGGGAAATGGGGGGACTCTCCTCCCATACACACACCTAGGAAATAGGGGGGGCTCTCCTCCCATACACAGACCTGGGAAATGGGGGGGGGCTCTCCTCCCATACACCGACCTTGGAAATGGGGGGGCTCTCCTCCCATACACAGACCTGGGAAATGGGGGGGCTCTCCTCCCATACACATACCAAGGAAATGGGGGGCTCTCCTCCCATACACAGACCTAGGAAATAGGGGGGGGCTCTCCTCTCATACACAGACCTGGGAAATGGGGGGCTCTCCTCCCATACACAGACCTGGGAAATGGGGGGGCTCTCCTCCCATACACAGACCTGGGAAATGGGGGGACTCTCCACCCATACACACACCTAGGAAATAGGGGGGGCTCTCCTCCCATAGACAGACCTGGGAAATGGGGGGGCTCTCCTCCCATACACAGACCTGGGAAATGGGGGGGGGCTCTCCTCCCATACACAGACCTGGGAAATGGGGGGGCTCTCCTCCCATACACATACCTAGGAAATGGGGGGGGGGGCTCTCCTCCCATACACAGACCTAGGAAATAGGGGGGGGCTCTCCTCCCATACACATACCTAGGAAATGGGGGGGCTCTCCTCCCATACACAGACCTAGGAAATAGGGGGGGCTCTCCTCCCATACACAGACCTGGGAAATGGGGGGGCTCCCCTCCCATACACAGACCGGGGAAATGGGGGGGCTCTCCTCCCATACACAGACCTGGGAAATGGGGGGGCTCTCCTCCCATACACATACCTAGGAAATGGGGGGGCTCTCCTCCCATACACAGACCTAGGAAATAGGGGGGCTCTCCTCCCATACACAGACCTGGGAAATGGGGGGGCTCTCCTCCCATACACAGACCTGGGAAATGGGGGGCTCTCCTCCCATACACAGACCTGGGAAATGGGGGGGCTCTCCTCCCATACACAGACCTGGGAAATGGGGGGCTCTCCTCCCATACACAGACCTAGGAAATGGGGGGCTCTTCTCCCATACACAGACCTGGGAAATGGGGGGACTCTCCTCCCATACACACACCTAGGAAATAGGGGGGCTCTCCTCCAATACACAGACCTGGGAAATGGGGGGGGGGCTCTCCTCCCATACACCGACCTGGGAAATGGGGGGCTCTCCTCCCATACACAGACCTGGGAAATGGGGGGGCTCTCCTCCCATACACATACCAAGGAAATGGGGGGGCTCTCCTCCCATACACAGACCTAGGAAATAGGGGGGGGGCTCTCCTCTCATACACAGACCTGGGAAATGGGGGGCTCTCCTCCCATACACAGACCTGGGAAATGGGGGGGCTCTCCTCCCATACACAGACCTGGGAAATGGGGGGACTCTCCACCCATACACACACCTAGGAAATAGGGGGGGCTCTCCTCCCATATACAGACCTGGGAAATCGGGGGGCTCTCCTCACATACACAGACCTGGGAAATCGGGGGGGCTCTCCTCCCATACACAGACCTGGGAAATGGGGGGGCTCTCCTCCCATACACAGACCTGGGAAATGGGGGGGCTCTCCTCCCATACACACACCTGGGAAATGGGGGGGCTCTCCTCCCATACACAGACCTGGGAAATGGGGGGACTCTCCTCCCATACACACACCTAGGAAATAGGGGGGGCTCTCCTCCCATACACAGACCTGGGAAATGGGGGGGGGGCTCTCCTCCCATACACCGACCTGGGAAATGGGGGGGCTCTCCTCCCATACACAGACCTGGGAAATGGGGGGGCTCTCCTCCCATACACATACCAAGGAAATGGGGGGGCTCTCCTCCCATACACAGACCTAGGAAATAGGGGGGGCTCTCCTCTCATACACAGACCTGGGAAATGGGGGGCTCTCCTCCCATACACAGACCTGGGAAATGGGGGGGCTCTCCTCCCATACACAGACCTGGGAAATGGGGGGACTCTCCACCCATACACACACCTAGGAAATAGGGGGGGCTCTCCTCCCATACACAGACCTGGGAAATGGGGGGGCTCCCCTCCCATACACAGACCGGGGAAATGGGGGGGCTCTCCTCCCATACACAGACCTGGGAAATGGGGGCGCTCTCCTCCCATACACATACCTAGGAAATGGGGGGGCTCTCCTCCCATACACAGACCTAGGAAATAGGGGGGCTCTCCTCCCATACACAGACCTGGGAAATGGGGGGGCTCTCCTCCCATACACAGACCTGGGAAATGGGGGGCTCTCCTCCCATACACAGACCTGGGAAATGGGGGGGCTCTCCTCCCATACACAGACCTGGGAAATGGGGGGCTCTCCTCCCATACACAGACCTAGGAAATGGGGGGCTCTTCTCCCATACACAGACCTGGGAAATGGGGGGGCTCTCCTCCCATACACAGACCTAGGAAATGGGGGGGCTCTCCTCCCACACACAGAGCAGGGAAATCGGGGGGGGGGCTCTCCTCCCATACACAGACCTGGGAAATCGGGGGTGCTCTCCTCCCATACACAGACCTGGGAAATGGGGGGGGGCTCTCCTCCCATACACCGACCTTGGAAATGGGGGGGCTCTCCTCCCATACACAGACCTGGGAAATGGGGGGCTCTCCTCCCATACACATACCAAGGAAATGGGGGGGCTCTCCTCCCATACACAGACCTAGGAAATAGGGGGGGGGGGCTCTCCTCTCATACACAGACCTGGGAAATGGGGGGCTCTCCTCCCATACACAGACCTGGGAAATGGGGGGGCTCTCCTCCCATACACAGACCTGGGAAATGGGGGGACTCTCCACCCATACACACACCTAGGAAATAGGGGGGGCTCTCCTCCCATAGACAGACCTGGGAAATGGGGGGGCTCTCCTCCCATACACAGACCTGGGAAATGGGGGGGGGGCTCTCCTCCCATACACAGACCTGGGAAATGGGGGGGCTCTCCTCCCATACACATACCTAGGAAATGGGGGGGGGCTCTCCTCCCATACACAGACCTAGGAAATAGGGGGGGCTCTCCTCCCATACACATAACTAGGAAATGGGGGGGCTCTCCTCCCATACACAGACCTAGGAAATAGGGGGGGCTCTCCTCCCATACACAGACCTGGGAAATGGGGGGGCTCCCCTCCCATACACAGACCGGGGAAATGGGGGGGGCTCTCCTCCCATACACAGACCTGGGAAATGGGGGGGCTCTCCTCCCATACACATACCTAGGAAATGGGGGGGCTCTCCTCCCATACACAGACCTAGGAAATAGGGGGGCTCTCCTCCCATACACAGACCTGGGAAATGGGGGGGCTCTCCTCCCATACACAGACCTGGGAAATGGGGGGCTCTCCTCCCATACACAGACCTGGGAAATGGGGGGGGCTCTCCTCCCATACACAGACCTGGGAAATGGGGGGCTCTCCTCCCATACACAGACCTAGGAAATGGGGGGCTCTTCTCCCATACACAGACCTGGGAAATGGGGGGACTCTCCTCCCATACACACACCTAGGAAATAGGGGGGCTCTCCTCCCATACACAGACCTGGGAAATGGGGGGGGGGCTCTCCTCCCATACACCGACCTGGGAAATGGGGGGCTCTCCTCCCATACACAGACCTGGGAAATGGGGGGGCTCTCCTCCCATACACATACCAAGGAAATGGGGGGGCTCTCCTCCCATACACAGACCTAGGAAATAGGGGGGGGGGGCTCTCCTCTCATACACAGACCTGGGAAATGGGGGGCTCTCCTCCCATACACAGACCTGGGAAATGGGGGGGCTCTCCTCCCATACACAGACCTGGGAAATGGGGGGACTCTCCACCCATACACACACCTAGGAAATAGGGGGGCTCTCCTCCCATATACAGACCTGGGAAATCGGGGGCTCTCCTCACATACACAGACCTGGGAAATCGGGGGGGCTCTCCTCCCATACACAGACCTGGGAAATGGGGGGCTCTCCTCCCATACACAGACCTGGGAAATGGGGGGGCTCTCCTCCCATACACACACCTGGGAAATGGGGGGGCTCTCCTCCCATACACAGACCTGGGAAATGGGGGGACTCTCCTCCCATACACACACCTAGGAAATAGGGGGGGCTCTCCTCCCATACACAGACCTGGGAAATGGGGGGGGGCTCTCCTCCCATACACCGACCTGGGAAATGGGGGGGCTCTCCTCCCATACACAGACCTGAGAAATGGGGGGGGCTCTCCTCCCATACACATACCAAGGAAATGGGGGGGCTCTCCTCCCATACACAGACCTAGGAAATAGGGGGGGGGCTCTCCTCTCATACACAGACCTGGGAAATGGGGGGCTCTCCTCCCATACAAAGACCTGGGAAATGGGGGGGCTCTCCTCCCATACACAGACCTGGGAAATGGGGGGACTCTCCACCCATACACACACCTAGGAAATAGGGGGGGCTCTCCTCCCATAGACAGACCTGGGAAATGGGGGGGCTCTCCTCCCATACACAGACCTGGGAAATGGGGGGGCTCTCCTCCCATACACAGACCTGGGAAATGGGGGGGCTCTCCTCCCATACACATACCTAGGAAATGGGGGGGCTCTCCTCCCATACACAGACCTAGGAAATAGGGGGGGCTCTCCTCCCATACACATACCTAGGAAATGGGGGGCTCTCCTCCCATACACAGACCTAGGAAATAGGGGGGGCTCTCCTCCCATACACAGACCTGGGAAATGGGGGGGCTCCCCTCCCATACACAGACCGGGGAAATGGGGGGGCTCTCCTCCCATACACAGACCTGGGAAATGGGGGTGCTCTCCTCCCATACACATACCTAGGAAATGGGGGGGCTCTCCTCCCATACACAGACCTAGGAAATAGGGGGGCTCTCCTCCCATACACAGACCTGGGAAATGGGGGGGCTCTCCTCCCATACACAGACCTGGGAAATGGGGGGCTCTCCTCCCATACACAGACCTGGGAAATGGGGGGGCTCTCCTCCCATACACAGACCTGGGAAATGGGGGGCTCTCCTCCCATACACAGACCGGGGAAATGGGGGGGCTCTCCTCCCATACACAGACCTGGGAAATGGGGGGGCTCTCCTCCCATACACATACCTAGGAAATGGGGGGGCTCTCCTCCCATACACAGACCTAGGAAATAGGGGGGCTCTCCTCCCATACACAGACCTGGGAAATGGGGGGGCTCTCCTCCCATACACAGACCTGGGAAATGGGGGGCTCTCCTCCCATACACAGACCTGGGAAATGGGGGGGCTCTCCTCCCATACACAGACCTGGGAAATGGGGGGCTCTCCTCCCATACACAGACCTAGGAAATGGGGGGCTCTTCTCCCATACACAGACCTGGGAAATGGGGGGACTCTCCTCCCATACACACACACCTAGGAAATAGGGGGGCTCTCCTCCCATACACAGACCTGGGAAATGGGGGGGGGGGCTCTCCTCCCATACACCGACCTGGGAAATGGGGGGCTCTCCTCCCATACACAGACCTGGGAAATGGGGGGGCTCTCCTCCCATACACATACCAAGGAAATGGGGGGGCTCTCCTCCCATACACAGACCTAGGAAATAGGGGGGGGGCTCTCCTCTCATACACAGACCTGGGAAATGGGGGGCTCTCCTCCCATACACAGACCTGGGAAATGGGGGGGCTCTCCTCCCATACACAGACCTGGGAAATGGGGGGACTCTCCACCCATACACACACCTAGGAAATAGGGGGGCTCTCCTCCCATATACAGACCTGGGAAATCGGGGGCTCTCCTCACATACACAGACCTGGGAAATCGGGGGGGCTCTCCTCCCATACACAGACCTGGGAAATGGGGGGGCTCTCCTCCCATACACAGACCTGGGAAATGGGGGGGCTCTCCTCCCATACACACACCTGGGAAATGGGGGGGCTCTCCTCCCATACACAGACCTGGGAAATGGGGGGACTCTCCTCCCATACACACACCTAGGAAATAGGGGGGGCTCTCCTCCCATACACAGACCTGGGAAATGGGGGGGGGGCTCTCCTCCCATACACCGACCTGGGAAATGGGGGGGCTCTCCTCCCATACACAGACCTGGGAAATGGGGGGGGGCTCTCCTCCCATACACATACCAAGGAAATGGGGGGGCTCTCCTCCCATACACAGACCTAGGAAATAGGGGGGGGCTCTCCTCTCATACACAGACCTGGGAAATGGGGGGCTCTCCTCCCATACACAGACCTGGGAAATGGGGGGGCTCTCCTCCCATACACAGACCTGGGAAATGGGGGGACTCTCCACCCATACACACACCTAGGAAATAGGGGGGGCTCTCCTCCCATAGACAGACCTGGGAAATGGGGGGCTCTCCTCCCATACACAGACCTGGGAAATGGGGGGGCTCTCCTCCCATACACAGACCTGGGAAATGGGGGGGCTCTCCTCCCATACACATACCTAGGAAATGGGGGGGCTCTCCTCCCATACACAGACCTAGGAAATAGGGGGGGCTCTCCTCCCATACACATACCTAGGAAATGGGGGGCTCTCCTCCCATACACAGACCTAGGAAATAGGGGGGGCTCTCCTCCCATACACAGACCTGGGAAATGGGGGGGCTCCCCTCCCATACACAGACCGGGGAAATGGGGGGGCTCTCCTCCCATACACAGACCTGGGAAATGGGGGCGCTCTCCTCCCATACACATACCTAGGAAATGGGGGGGCTCTCCTCCCATACACAGACCTAGGAAATAGGGGGGCTCTCCTCCCATACACAGACCTGGGAAATGGGGGGGCTCTCCTCCCATACACAGACCTGGGAAATGGGGGGCTCTCCTCCCATACACAGACCTGGGAAATGGGGGGGCTCTCCTCCCATACACAGACCTGGGAAATGGGGGGCTCTCCTCCCATACACAGACCTAGGAAATGGGGGGCTCTTCTCCCATACACAGACCTGGGAAATGGGGGGGCTCTCCTCCCATACACAGACCTAGGAAATGGGGGGGCTCACCTCCCACACACAGAGCAGGGAAATCGGGGGGGGGGGGCTCTCCTCCCATACACAGACCTGGGAAATCGGGGGTGCTCTCCTCCCATACACAGACCTGGGAAATGGGGGGCTCTCCTCCCATACACAGACCTGGGAAATCGGGGGGGCTCTCCTCCCATACACAGACCTGGGAAATCGGGGGGGCTCTCCTCCCATACACAGACCTGGGAAATGGGGGGGGGCTCTCCTCCCATACACAGAACAGGGAAATGGGGGGACTCTCCTCCCATACACACACCTAGGAAATAGGGGGGCTCTCCTTCCATACACGGACCTGGGAAATGGGGGGGCTCTCCTCCCATACACCGACCTGGGAAAGGGGGGGCTCTCCTCCCAAACACAGACCTGGGAAATGGGGGGGCTCTCCTCCCATACACATACCTAGGAAATGTGGGGGCTCTCCTCCCATACACAGACCTAGGAAATAGGGGGGGCTCTCCTCTCATACACAGACCTGGGAAATGGGGGGCTCTCCTCCCATACACAGACCTGGGAAATTGGGGGCTCTCCTCCCATACACAGACCTGGGAAATGGGGGGACTCTCCTCCCATACACAGACCTAGGAAATAGGGGGGTCTCTCCTCCCATACACAGACCTGGGAAATGGGGGGGCTCTCCTCCCATACACAGACCTGGGAAATGGGGGGCTCTCCTCCCATACACAGACCTGGGAAATGGGGGGGCTCTCCTCCCATATACAGACCTGGGAAATCGGGGGGGCTCTCCTCACATACACAGACCTGGGAAATCGGGGGGGCTCTCCTCCCATACACAGACCTGGGAAATGGGGGGGCTCTCCCATACACAGACCTGGGAAATGGGGGGCTCTCCTCCCATACACAGACCTGGGAAATGGGGGGACTCTCCTCCCATACACACACCTAGGAAATAGGGGGGGCTCTCCTCCCATACACAGACCTGGGAAATGGGGGGGCTCTCCTCCCATACACCGACCTGGGAAATGGGGGGCTCTCCTCCCATACACAGACCTGGGAAATGGGGGGCTCTCCTCCCATACACATACCTAGGAAATGGGGGGGCTCTCCTCCCATACACAGACCTAGGAAATAGGGGGGGCTCTCCTCTCATACACAGAACTGGGAAATGGGGGCTCTCCTCCCATACACAGACCTGGGAAATGGGGGGGCTCTCCTCCCATACACAGACCTGGGAAATGGGGGGGGGCTCTACTCCCATACACAGACCTGGGAAATGGGGGGACTCTCCTCCCATACACACACCTAGGAAATAGGGGGGCTCTCCTCCCATACACAGACCTGGGAAATGGGGGGGCTCCCCTCCCATACACAGACCTGGGAAATGGGGGGGCTCTCCTCCCATACACAGACCTGGGAAATGGGGGGGGGCTCTCCTCCCATACACATACCTAGGAAATGGGGGGGCTCTCCTCCCATACACAGACCTAGGAAATAGGGGGGCTCTCCTCCCATACACAGACCTGGGAAATGGGGGGGCTCTCCTCCCATACACAGACCTGGGAAATGGGGGACTCTCCTCCCATACACAGACCTGGGAAATGGGGGGGCTCTCCTCCCATACACAGACCTGGGAAATGGGGGGCTCTCCTCCCATACACAGACCTAGGAAATGGGGGGCTCTTCTCCCATACACAGACCTGGGAAATGGGGGGGCTCTCCTCCCATACACAGACCTAGGAAATGGGGGGGCTCTCCTCCCACACACAGACCTGGGAAATCGGGGGGGGGGCTCTCCTCCCATACACAGACCTGGGAAATCGGGGGGGCTCTCCTCCCATACACAGACCTGGGAAATGGGGGGCTCTCCTCCCATACACAGACCTGGGAAATCGGGGGGGCTCTCCTCCCATACACAGACCTGGGAAATCGGGGGGGCTCTCCTCCCATACACAGACCTGGGAAATGGGGGGGGCTCTCCTCCCATACACAGACCTGGGAAATGGGGGGACTCTCCTCCCATACACACACCTAGGAAATAGGGGGGGGGCTCTCCTTCCATACACAGACCTGGGAAATGGGGGGGGCTCTCCTCCCATACACCGACCTGGGAAATGGGGGGGCTCTCCTCCCAAACACAGACCTGGGAAATGGGGGGGCTCTCCTCCCATACACATACCTAGGAAATGGGGGGGCTCTCCTCCCATACACAGACCTAGGAAATAGGGGGGCTCTCCTCTCATACACAGACCTGGGAAATGGGGGGCTCTCCTCCCATACACAGACCTGGGAAATTGGGGGCTCTCCTCCCATACACAGACCTGGGAAATGGGGGGGGGGGCTCTCCTCCCATACACAGACCTGGGAAATGGGGGGACTCTCCTCCCATACACACACCTAGGAAATAGGGGGGGCTCTCCTCCCATACACAGACCTGGGAAATGGGGGGGCTCTCCTCCCATACACAGACCTGGGAAATGGGGGGCTCTCCTCCCATACACAGACCTGGGAAATGGGGGGGCTCTCCTCCCATACACATACCTAGGAAATGGGGGGCTCTCCTCCCATACACAGACCTAGGAAATAGGGGGGGCTCTCCTCCCATACACAGACCTGGGAAATGGGGGGGCTCTCCTCCCATACACAGACCTGGGAAATGGGGGGGCTCTCCTCCCATACACAGACCTGGGAAATGGGGGGGCTCTCCTCCCATACACAGACCTGGGAAATGGGGGGGCTCTCCTCCCATACACAGACCTGGGAAATGGGGGGGCTCTCCTCCCATATACAGACCTAGGAAATGGGGGGCTCTTCTCCCATACACAGACCTGGGAAATGGGGGGGCTCTCCTCCCATACACAGACCTAGGAAATGGGGGGGCTCTCCTCCCATACACAGACCTGGGAAATCGGGGGGGGGCTCTCCTCCCATACACAGACCTGGGAAATCGGGGGGGCTCTCCTCCCATACACAGACCTGGGAAATGGGGGGGCTCTCCTCCCATATACAGACCTGGGAAATCGGGGGGCTCTCCTCACATACACAGACCTGGGAAATCGGGGGGGCTCTCCTCCCATACACAGACCTGGGAAATGGGGGGGCTCTCCTCCCATACACAGACCTGGGAAATGGGGGGGGGGGGGCTCTCCTCCCATACACACACCTGGGAAATGGGGGGGCTCTCCTCCCATACACAGACCTGGGAAATGGGGGGACTCTCCTCCCATACACACACCTAGGAAATAGGGGGGGCTCTCCTCCCATACACAGACCTGGGAAATGGGGGGGCTCTCCTCCCATACACAGACCTGGGAAATGGGGGGGCTCTCCTCCCATACACAGACCTGGGAAATGGGGGGGCTCTCCTCCCATACACATACCTAGGAAATGGGGGGGCTCTCCTCCCATACACAGACCTAGGAAATAGGGGGGCTCTCCTCCCATACACAGACCTGGGAAATGGGGGGGCTCTCCTCCCATACACAGACCTGGGAAATGGGGGGGCTCTCCTCCCATACACAGACCTGGGAAATGGGGGGGGCTCTCCTCCCATACACAGACCTGGGAAATGGGGGGCTCTCCTCCCATACACAGACCTAGGAAATGGGGGGCTCTTCTCCCATACACAGACCTGGGAAATGGGGGGCTCTCCTCCCATACACAGACCTAGGAAATGGGGGGGCTCTCCTCCCACACACAGACCTGGGAAATCGGGGGGGCTCTCCTCCCATACACAGACCTGGGAAATCGGGGGGGCTCTCCTCCCATACACAGACCTGGGAAATGGGGGGGCTCTCCTCCCATACACAGACCTGGGAAATCGGGGGGGCGCTCTCCTCCCATACACAGACCTGGGAAATCGGGGGGGCTCTCCTCCCATACACAGACCTGGGAAATGGGGGGACTCTCCTCCCATACACAGACCTGGGAAATGGGGGGACTCTCCTCCCATACACACACCTAGGAAATAGGGGGGGCTCTCCTCCCATACACAGACCTGGGAAATGGGGGGGCTCTCCTCCCATACACATACCTAGGAAATGGGGGGGCTCTCCTCCCATACACAGACCTAGGAAATAGGGGGGGCTCTCCTCCCATACACAGACCTGGGAAATGGGGGGGCTCTCCTCCCATACACAGACCTGGGAAATGGGGGGGCTCTCCTCCCATACACAGACCTGGGAAATGGGGGGGCTCTCCTCCCATACACAGACCTGGGAAATGGGGGGCTCTCCTCCCATACACAGAACTAGGAAATGGGGGGCTCTTCTCCCATACACAGACCTGGGAAATGGGGGGGGCTCTCCTCCCATACACAGACCTAGGAAATGGGGGGGCTCTCCTCCCATACACAGACCTGGGAAATCGGGGGGGCTCTCCTCCCATACACAGACCTGGGAAATCGGGGGGGCTCTCCTCCCATACACAGACCTGGGAAATGTGGGGGCTCTCCTCCCATATACAGACCTGGGAAATCGGGGGGCTCTCCTCACATACACAGACCTGGGAAATCGGGGGGGCTCTCCTCCCATACACAGACCTGGGAAATGGGGGGGCTTTCCTCCCATACACAGACCTGGGAAATGGGGGGGCTCTCCTCCCATACACACACCTGGGAAATGGGGGGGCTCTCCTCCCATACACAGACCTGGGAAATGGGGGGACTCTCCTCCCATACACACACCTAGGAAATAGGGGGGGATCTCCTCCCATACACAGACCTGGGAAATGGGGGGGGCTCTCCTCCCATACACCGACCTTGGAAATGGGGGGGCTCTCCTCCCATACACAGACCTGGGAAATGGGGGGGCTCTCCTTCCATACACATACCAAGGAAATGGGGGGGCTCTCCTCCCATACACAGACCTAGGAAATAGGGGGGGGCTCTCCTCTCATACACAGACCTGGGAAATGGGGGGCTCTCCTCCCATACACAGACCTGGGAAATGGGGGGGCTCTCCTCCCATACACAGACCTGGGAAATGGGGGGACTCTCCACCCATACACACACCTAGGAAATAGTGGGGGCTCTCCTCCCATAGACAGACCTGGGAAATGGGGGGGCTCTCCTCCCATACACAGACCTGGGAAATGGGGGGGGCTCTCCTCCCATACACAGACCTGGGAAATGGGGGGGCTCTCCTCCCATACACATACCTAGGAAATGGGGGGGGGGGGGCTCTCCTCCCATACACAGACCTAGGAAATAGGGGGGGCTCTCCTCCCATACACATACCTATGAAATGGGGGGGCTCTCCTCCCATACACAGACCTAGGAAATAGGGGGGCTCTCCTCCCATACACAGACCTGGGAAATGGGGGGGCTCCCCTCCCATACACAGACCGGGGAAATGGGGGGGCTCTCCTCCCATACACAGACCTGGGAAATGGGGGGGCTCTCCTCCCATACACATACCTAGGAAATGGGGGGGCTCTCCTCCCATACACAGACCTAGGAAATAGGGGGGCTCTCCTCCCATACACAGACCTGGGAAATGGGGGGGCTCTCCTCCCATACACAGACCTGGGAAATGGGGGGCTCTCCTCCCATACACAGACCTGGGAAATGGGGGGGGCTCTCCTCCCATACACAGACCTGGGAAATGGGGGGCTCTCCTCCCATACACAGACCTAGGAAATGGGGGGCTCTTCTCCCATACACAGACCTGGGAAATGGGGGGACTCTCCTCCCATACACACACCTAGGAAATAGGGGGGCTCTCCTCCCATACACAGACCTGGGAAATGGGGGGGGGGCTCTCCTCCCATACACCGACCTGGGAAATGGGGGGCTCTCCTCCCATACACAGACCTGGGAAATGGGAGGGCTCTCCTCCCATACACATACCAAGGAAATGGGGGGGCTCTCCTCCCATACACAGACCTAGGAAATAGGGGGGGGGCTCTCCTCTCATACACAGACCTGGGAAATGGGGGGCTCTCCTCCCATACACAGACCTGGGAAATGGGGGGGCTCTCCTCCCATACACAGACCTGGGAAATGGGGGGACTCTCCACCCATACACACACCTAGGAAATAGGGGGGGCTCTCCTCCCATATACAGACCTGGGAAATCGGGGGGCTCTCCTCACATACACAGACCTGGGAAATCGGGGGGGCTCTCCTCCCATACACAGACCTGGGAAATGGGGGGGCTCTCCTCCCATACACAGACCTGGGAAATGGGGGGGCTCTCCTCCCATACACACACCTGGGAAATGGGGGGGCTCTCCTCCCATACACAGACCTGGGAAATGGGGGGACTCTCCTCCCATACACACACCTAGGAAATAGGGGGGGCTCTCCTCCCATACACAGACCTGGGAAATGGGGGGGGGCTCTCCTCCCATACACCGACCTGGGAAATGGGGGGGCTCTCCTCCCATACACAGACCTGGGAAATGGGGGGGCTCTCCTCCCATACACATACCTAGGAAATGGGGGGGCTCTCCTCCCATACACAGACCTGGGAAATGGGGGGGCTCTCCTCCCATACACAGACCTAGGAAATGGGGGGCTCTCCTCCCATACACAGACCTGGGAAATCGGGGGGGGCTCTCCTCCCATACACAGACCTGGGAAATCGGGGGGGCTCTCCTCCCATACACAGACCTGGGAAATGGGGGGGCTCTCCTCCCATATACAGACCTGGGAAATCGGGGGGCTCTCCTCACATACACAGACCTGGGAAATCGGGGGGGCTCTCCTCCCATACACAGACCTGGGAAATGGGGGGGCTCTCCTCCCATACACAGACCTGGGAAATGGGGGGGGGGGGGGCTCTCCTCCCATACACACACCTGGGAAATGGGGGGGCTCTCCTCCCATACACAGACCTGGGAAATGGGGGGACTCTCCTCCCATACACACACCTAGGAAATAGGGGGGGCTCTCCTCCCATACACAGACCTGGGAAATGGGGGGGCTCTCCTCCCATACACAGACCTGGGAAATGGGGGGGCTCTCCTCCCATACACAGACCTGGGAAATGGGGGGGCTCTCCTCCCATACACATACCTAGGAAATGGGGGGGCTCTCCTCCCATACACAGACCTAGGAAATAGGGGGGCTCTCCTCCCATACACAGACCTGGGAAATGGGGGGGCTCTCCTCCCATACACAGACCTGGGAAATGGGGGGGCTCTCCTCCCATACACAGACCTGGGAAATGGGGGGGGCTCTCCTCCCATACACAGACCTGGGAAATGGGGGGCTCTCCTCCCATACACAGACCTAGGAAATGGGGGGCTCTTCTCCCATACACAGACCTGGGAAATGGGGGGCTCTCCTCCCATACACAGACCTAGGAAATGGGGGGGCTCTCCTCCCACACACAGACCTGGGAAATCGGGGGGGCTCTCCTCCCATACACAGACCTGGGAAATCGGGGGGGCTCTCCTCCCATACACAGACCTGGGAAATGGGGGGGCTCTCCTCCCATACACAGACCTGGGAAATCGGGGGGGCGCTCTCCTCCCATACACAGACCTGGGAAATCGGGGGGGCTCTCCTCCCATACACAGACCTGGGAAATGGGGGGACTCTCCTCCCATACACAGACCTGGGAAATGGGGGGACTCTCCTCCCATACACACACCTAGGAAATAGGGGGGGCTCTCCTCCCATACACAGACCTGGGAAATGGGGGGGCTCTCCTCCCATACACATACCTAGGAAATGGGGGGGCTCTCCTCCCATACACAGACCTGGGAAATCGGGGGGGCTCTCCTCCCATACACAGACCTGGGAAATCGGGGGGGCTCTCCTCCCATACACAGACCTGGGAAATGTGGGGGCTCTCCTCCCATATACAGACCTGGGAAATCGGGGGGCTCTCCTCACATACACAGACCTGGGAAATCGGGGGGGCTCTCCTCCCATACACAGACCTGGGAAATGGGGGGGCTCTCCTCCCATACACAGACCTGGGAAATGGGGGGGCTCTCCTCCCATACACACACCTGGGAAATGGGGGGGCTCTCCTCCCATACACAGACCTGGGAAATGGGGGGACTCTCCTCCCATACACACACCTAGGAAATAGGGGGGGATCTCCTCCCATACACAGACCTGGGAAATGGGGGGGGGCTCTCCTCCCATACACCGACCTTGGAAATGGGGGGGCTCTCCTCCCATACACAGACCTGGGAAATGGGGGGGCTCTCCTTCCATACACATACCAAGGAAATGGGGGGGCTCTCCTCCCATACACAGACCTAGGAAATAGGGGGGGGCTCTCCTCTCATACACAGACCTGGGAAATGGGGGGCTCTCCTCCCATACACAGACCTGGGAAATGGGGGGGCTCTCCTCCCATACACAGACCTGGGAAATGGGGGGACTCTCCACCCATACACACACCTAGGAAATAGTGGGGGCTCTCCTCCCATAGACAGACCTGGGAAATGGGGGGGCTCTCCTCCCATACACAGACCTGGGAAATGGGGGGGGCTCTCCTCCCATACACAGACCTGGGAAATGGGGGGGCTCTCCTCCCATACACATACCTAGGAAATGGGGGGGGGGGGCTCTCCTCCCATACACAGACCTAGGAAATAGGGGGGGCTCTCCTCCCATACACATACCTATGAAATGGGGGGGCTCTCCTCCCATACACAGACCTAGGAAATAGGGGGGCTCTCCTCCCATACACAGACCTGGGAAATGGGGGGGCTCCCCTCCCATACACAGACCGGGGAAATGGGGGGGCTCTCCTCCCATACACAGACCTGGGAAATGGGGGGGCTCTCCTCCCATACACATACCTAGGAAATGGGGGGGCTCTCCTCCCATACACAGACCTAGGAAATAGGGGGGCTCTCCTCCCATACACAGACCTGGGAAATGGGGGGGCTCTCCTCCCATACACAGACCTGGGAAATGGGGGGCTCTCCTCCCATACACAGACCTGGGAAATGGGGGGGGCTCTCCTCCCATACACAGACCTGGGAAATGGGGGGCTCTCCTCCCATACACAGACCTAGGAAATGGGGGGCTCTTCTCCCATACACAGACCTGGGAAATGGGGGGACTCTCCTCCCATACACACACCTAGGAAATAGGGGGGCTCTCCTCCCATACACAGACCTGGGAAATGGGGGGGGGGGCTCTCCTCCCATACACCGACCTGGGAAATGGGGGGCTCTCCTCCCATACACAGACCTGGGAAATGGGAGGGCTCTCCTCCCATACACATACCAAGGAAATGGGGGGGCTCTCCTCCCATACACAGACCTAGGAAATAGGGGGGGGGGCTCTCCTCTCATACACAGACCTGGGAAATGGGGGGCTCTCCTCCCATACACAGACCTGGGAAATGGGGGGGCTCTCCTCCCATACACAGACCTGGGAAATGGGGGGACTCTCCACCCATACACACACCTAGGAAATAGGGGGGGCTCTCCTCCCATATACAGACCTGGGAAATCGGGGGGCTCTCCTCACATACACAGACCTGGGAAATCGGGGGGGCTCTCCTCCCATACACAGACCTGGGAAATGGGGGGGCTCTCCTCCCATACACAGACCTGGGAAATGGGGGGGCTCTCCTCCCATACACACACCTGGGAAATGGGGGGGCTCTCCTCCCATACACAGACCTGGGAAATGGGGGGACTCTCCTCCCATACACACACCTAGGAAATAGGGGGGGCTCTCCTCCCATACACAGACCTGGGAAATGGGGGGGGGCTCTCCTCCCATACACCGACCTGGGAAATGGGGGGGCTCTCCTCCCATACACAGACCTGGGAAATGGGGGGGCTCTCCTCCCATACACATACCAAGGAAATGGGGGGGCTCTCCTCCCATACACAGACCTAGGAAATAGGGGGGGCTCTCCTCTCATACACAGACCTGGGAAATGGGGGGCTCTCCTCCCATACACAGACCTGGGAAATGGGGGGGCTCTCCTCCCATACACAGACCTGGGAAATGGGGGGACTCTCCACCCATACACACACCTAGGAAATAGGGGGGGCTCTCCTCCCATAGACAGACCTGGGAAATGGGGGGGCTCTCCTCCCATACACAGACCTGGGAAATGGGGGGGGCTCTCCTCCCATACACAGACCTGGGAAATGGGGGGGCTCTCCTCCCATACACATACCTAGGAAATGGGGGGGCTCTCCTCCCATACACAGACCTAGGAAATAGTGGGGGCTCTCCTCCCATACACATACCTAGGAAATGGGGGGGCTCTCCTCCCATACACAGACCTAGGAAATAGGGGGGGCTCTCCTCCCATACACAGACCTGGGAAATGGGGGGCTCTCCTCCCATACACAGACCTGGGAAATGGGGGGGCTCCCCTCCCATACACAGACCGGGGAAATGGGGGGCTCTCCTCCCATACACAGACCTGGGAAATGGGGGCGCTCTCCTCCCATACACATACCTAGGAAATGGGGGGGCTCTCCTCCCATACACAGACCTAGGAAATAGGGGGGCTCTCCTCCCATACACAGACCTGGGAAATGGGGGGGCTCTCCTCCCATACACAGACCTGGGAAATGGGGGGCTCTCCTCCCATACACAGACCTGGGAAATGGGGGGGCTCTCCTCCCATACACAGACATGGGAAATGGGGGGCTCTCCTCCCATACACAGACCTAGGAAATGGGGGGCTCTCCTCCCATACACAGACCTGGGAAATGGGGGGACTCTCCTCCCATACACACACCTAGGAAATAGGGGGGGGCTCTCCTTCCATACACAGACCTGGGAAATGGGGGGGCTCTCCTCCCATACACCGACCTGGGAAATGGGGGGCTCTCCTCCCAAACACAGACCTGGGAAATGGGGGGGCTCTCCTCCCATACACATACCTAGGAAATGGGGGGGCTCTCCTCCCATACACAGACCTAGGAAATAGGGGGGCTCTCCTCTCATACACAGACCTGGGAAATGGGGGGCTCTCCTCCCATACACAGACCTGGGAAATTGGGGGCTCTCCTCCCATACACAGACCTGGGAAATGGGGGGGGGGCTCTCCTCCCATACACAGACCTGGGAAATGGGGGGACTCTCCTCCCATACACACACCTAGGAAATAGGGGGGGCTCTCCTCCCATACACAGACCTGGGAAATGGGGGGGCTCCCCTCCCATACACAGACCTGGGAAATGGGGGGCTCTCCTCCCATACACAGACCTGGGAAATGGGGGGGCTCTCCTCCCATACACATACCTAGGAAATGGGGGGCTCTCCTCCCATACACAGACCTAGGAAATAGGGGGGGCTCTCCTCCCATACACAGACCTGGGAAATGGGGGGGCTCTCCTCCCATACACAGACCTGGGAAATGGGGGGGCTCTCCTCCCATACACAGACCTGGGAAATGGGGGGGCTCTCCTCCCATACACAGACCTGGGAAATGGGGGGGCTCTCCTCCCATACACAGACCTGGGAAATGGGGGGCTCTCCTCCCATACACAGACCTAGGAAATGGGGGGCTCTTCTCCCATACACAGACCTGGGAAATGGGGGGGCTCTCCTCCCATACACAGACCTAGGAAATGGGGGGGCTCTCCTCCCATACACAGACCTGGGAAATCGGGGGGGGGGCTCTCCTCCCATACACAGACCTGGGAAATCGGGGGGGCTCTCCTCCCATACACAGACCTGGGAAATGGGGGGGCTCTCCTCCCATATACAGACCTGGGAAATCGGGGGGCTCTCCTCACATACACAGACCTGGGAAATCGGGGGGGCTCTCCTCCCATACACAGACCTGGGAAATGGGGGGGCTCTCCTCCCATACACAGACCTGGGAAATGGGGGGGGGGGCTCTCCTCCCATACACAGACCTGGGAAATGGGGGGGCTCTCCTCCCATACACAGACCTGGGAAATGGGGGGGGGGGCTCTCCTCCCATACACACACCTGGGAAATGGGGGGGCTCTCCTCCCATACACAGACCTGGGAAATGGGGGGACTCTCCTCCCATACACACACCTAGGAAATAGGGGGGGCTCTCCTCCCATACACAGACCTGGGAAATGGGGGGGCTCTCCTCCCATACACAGACCTGGGAAATGGGGGGGCTCTCCTCCCATACACAGACCTGGGAAATGGGGGGGCTCTCCTCCCATACACATACCTAGGAAATGGGGGGGCTCTCCTCCCATACACAGACCTAGGAAATAGGGGGGCTCTCCTCCCATACACAGACCTGGGAAATGGGGGGGCTCTCCTCCCATACACAGACCTGGGAAATGGGGGGGCTCTCCTCCCATACACAGACCTGGGAAATGGGGGGGGCTCTCCTCCCATACACAGACCTGGGAAATGGGGGGCTCTCCTCCCATACACAGACCTAGGAAATGGGGGGCTCTTCTCCCATACACAGACCTGGGAAATGGGGGGCTCTCCTCCCATACACAGACCTAGGAAATGGGGGGGCTCTCCTCCCACACACAGACCTGGGAAATCGGGGGGGCTCTCCTCCCATACACAGACCTGGGAAATCGGGGGGGCTCTCCTCCCATACACAGACCTGGGAAATGGGGGGGCTCTCCTCCCATACACAGACCTGGGAAATCGGGGGGGCGCTCTCCTCCCATACACAGACCTGGGAAATCGGGGGGGCTCTCCTCCCATACACAGACCTGGGAAATGGGGGGACTCTCCTCCCATACACAGACCTGGGAAATGGGGGGACTCTCCTCCCATACACACACCTAGGAAATAGGGGGGGCTCTCCTCCCATACACAGACCTGGGAAATGGGGGGGCTCTCCTCCCATACACATACCTAGGAAATGGGGGGGCTCTCCTCCCATACACAGACCTAGGAAATAGGGGGGGCTCTCCTCCCATACACAGACCTGGGAAATGGGGGGGCTCTCCTCCCATACACAGACCTGGGAAATGGGGGGGCTCTCCTCCCATACACAGACCTGGGAAATGGGGGGGCTCTCCTCCCATACACAGACCTGGGAAATGGGGGGCTCTCCTCCCATACACAGAACTAGGAAATGGGGGGCTCTTCTCCCATACACAGACCTGGGAAATGGGGGGGGCTCTCCTCCCATACACAGACCTAGGAAATGGGGGGGCTCTCCTCCCATACACAGACCTGGGAAATCGGGGGGGCTCTCCTCCCATACACAGACCTGGGAAATCGGGGGGGCTCTCCTCCCATACACAGACCTGGGAAATGTGGGGGCTCTCCTCCCATATACAGACCTGGGAAATCGGGGGGCTCTCCTCACATACACAGACCTGGGAAATCGGGGGGGGCTCTCCTCCCATACACAGACCTGGGAAATGGGGGGGCTCTCCTCCCATACACAGACCTGGGAAATGGGGGGGCTCTCCTCCCATACACACACCTGGGAAATGGGGGGGCTCTCCTCCCATACACAGACCTGGGAAATGGGGGGACTCTCCTCCCATACACACACCTAGGAAATAGGGGGGGCTCTCCTCCCATACACAGATCTGGGAAATGGGGGGGGGCTCTCCTCCCATACACCGACCTTGGAAATGGGGGGGCTCTCCTCCCATACACAGACCTGGGAAATGGGGGGGCTCTCCTTCCATACACATACCAAGGAAATGGGGGGGCTCTCCTCCCATACACAGACCTAGGAAATAGGGGGGGGCTCTCCTCTCATACACAGATCTGGGAAATGGGGGGCTCTCCTCCCATACACAGACCTGGGAATTGGGGGGGCTCTCCTCCCATACACAGACCTGGGAAATGGGGGGACTCTCCACCCATACACACACCTAGGAAATAGGGGGGGCTCTCCTCCCATAGACAGACCTGGGAAATGGGGGGGCTCTCCTCCCATACACAGACCTGGGAAATGGGGGGGCTCTCCTCCCATACACAGACCTGGGAAATGGGGGGGCTCTCCTCCCATACACATACCTAGGAAATGGGGGGGGGGCTCTCCTCCCATACACAGACCTAGGAAATAGGGGGGGCTCTCCTCCCATACACATACCTAGGAAATGGGGGGGCTCTCCTCCCATACACAGACCTAGGAAATAGGGGGGGCTCTCCTCCCATACACAGACCTGGGAAATGGGGGGGCTCCCCTCCCATACACAGACCGGGGAAATGGGGGGGCTCTCCTCCCATACACAGACCTGGGAAATGGGGGGGCTCTCCTCCCATACACATACCTAGGAAATGGGGGGGCTCTCCTCCCATACACAGACCTAGGAAATAGGGGGGCTCTCCTCCCATACACAGACCTGGGAAATGGGGGGGCTCTCCTCCCATACACAGACCTGGGAAATGGGGGGCTCTCCTCCCATACACAGACCTGGGAAATGGGGGGGCTCTCCTCCCATACACAGACCTGGGAAATGGGGGGCTCTCCTCCCATACACAGACCTAGGAAATGGGGGGCTCTTCTCCCATACACAGACCTGGGAAATGGGGGGACTCTCCTCCCATACACACACCTAGGAAATAGGGGGGCTCTCCTCCCATACACAGACCTGGGAAATGGGGGGGGGGCTCTCCTCCCATACACCGACCTGGGAAATGGGGGGCTCTTCTCCCATACACAGACCTGGGAAATGGGAGGGCTCTCCTCCCATACACATACCAAGGAAATGGGGGGGCTCTCCTCCCATACACAGACCTAGGAAATAGGGGGGGGGCTCTCCTCTCATACACAGACCTGGGAAATGGGGGGCTCTCCTCCCATACACAGACCTGGGAAATGGGGGGGCTCTCCTCCCATACACAGACCTGGGAAATGGGGGGACTCTCCACCCATACACACACCTAGGAAATAGGGGGGGCTCTCCTCCCATATACAGACCTGGGAAATCGGGGGGCTCTCCTCACATACACAGACCTGGGAAATCGGGGGGGCTCTCCTCCCATACACAGACCTGGGAAATGGGGGGGCTCTCCTCCCATACACAGACCTGGGAAATGGGGGGGCTCTCCTCCCATACACACACCTGGGAAATGGGGGGGCTCTCCTCCCATACACAGACCTGGGAAATGGGGGGACTCTCCTCCCATACACACACCTAGGAAATAGGGGGGGCTCTCCTCCCATACACAGACCTGGGAAATGGGGGGGGGGCTCTCCTCCCATACACCGACCTGGGAAATGGGGGGGCTCTCCTCCCATACACAGACCTGGGAAATGGGGGGGCTCTCCTCCCATACACATACCAAGGAAATGGGGGGGCTCTCCTCCCATACACAGACCTAGGAAATAGGGGGGGCTCTCCTCTCATACACAGACCTGGGAAATGGGGGGCTCTCCTCCCATACACAGACCTGGGAAATGGGGGGGCTCTCCTCCCATACACAGACCTGGGAAATGGGGGGACTCTCCACCCATACACACACCTAGGAAATAGGGGGGGCTCTCCTCCCATAGACAGACCTGGGAAATGGGGGGGCTCTCCTCCCATACACAGACCTGGGAAATGGGGGGGGCTCTCCTCCCATACACAGACCTGGGAAATGGGGGGGCTCTCCTCCCATACACATACCTAGGAAATGGGGGGGCTCTCCTCCCATACACAGACCTAGGAAATAGTGGGGGCTCTCCTCCCATACACATACCTAGGAAATGGGGGGGCTCTCCTCCCATACACAGACCTAGGAAATAGGGGGGGCTCTCCTCCCATACACAGACCTGGGAAATGGGGGGCTCTCCTCCCATACACAGACCTGGGAAATGGGGGGGCTCCCCTCCCATACACAGACCGGGGAAATGGGGGGGCTCTCCTCCCATACACAGACCTGGGAAATGGGGGCGCTCTCCTCCCATACACATACCTAGGAAATGGGGGGGCTCTCCTCCCATACACAGACCTAGGAAATAGGGGGGCTCTCCTCCCATACACAGACCTGGGAAATGGGGGGGCTCTCCTCCCATACACAGACCTGGGAAATGGGGGGCTCTCCTCCCATACACAGACCTGGGAAATGGGGGGGCTCTCCTCCCATACACAGACATGGGAAATGGGGGGCTCTCCTCCCATACACAGACCTAGGAAATGGGGGGCTCTTCTCCCATACACAGACCTGGGAAATGGGGGGGCTCTCCTCCCATACACAGACCTAGGAAAGGGGGGGGTCTCCTCCCACACACAGAGCAGGGAAATCGGGGGGGGGGGCTCTCCTCCCATACACAGACCTGGGAAATCGGGGGTGCTCTCCTCCCATACACAGACCTGGGAAATGGGGGGGCTCTCCTCCCATACACCGACCTTGGAAATGGGGGGGCTCTCCTCCCATACACAGACCTGGGAAATGGGGGGGCTCCCCTCCCATACACATACCAAGGAAATGGGGGGGCTCTCCTCCCATACACAGACCTAGGAAATAGGGGGGGGGCTCTCCTCTCATACACAGACCTGGGAAATGGGGGGCTCTCCTCCCATACACAGACCTGGGAAATGGGGGGGCTCTCCTCCCATACACAGACCTGGGAAATGGGGGGACTCTCCACCCATACACACACCTAGGAAATAGGGGGGGCTCTCCTCCCATAGACAGACCTGGGAAATGGGGGGGCTCTCCTCCCATACACAGACCTGGGAAATGGGGGGGGCTCTCCTCCCATACACAGACCTGGGAAATGGGGGGGCTCTCCTCCCATACACATACCTAGGAAATGGGGGGGGGCTCTCCTCCCATACACAGACCTAGGAAATAGGGGGGGCTCTCCTCCCATACACAGACCTGGGAAATGGGGGGGCTCCCCTCCCATACACAGACCGGGGAAATGGGGGGGCTCTCCTCCCATACACAGACCTGGGAAATGGGGGGGCTCTCCTCCCATACACATACCTAGGAAATGGGGGGGCTCTCCTCCCATACACAGACCTAGGAAATAGGGGGGGCTCTCCTCCCATACACAGACCTGGGAAATGGGGGGGCTCCCCTCCCATACACAGACCGGGGAAATGGGGGGGCTCTCCTCCCATACACAGACCTGGGAAATGGGGGGGCTCTCCTCCCATACACATACCTAGGAAATGGGGGGGCTCTCCTCCCATACACAGACCTAGGAAATAGGGGGGCTCTCCTCCCATACACAGACCTGGGAAATGGGGGGGCTCTCCTCCCATACACAGACCTGGGAAATGGGGGGCTCTCCTCCCATACACAGACCTGGGAAATGGGGGGGCTCTCCTCCCATACACAGACCTGGGAAATGGGGGGCTCTCCTCCCATACACAGACCTAGGAAATGGGGGGCTCTTCTCCCATACACAGACCTGGGAAATGGGGGGACTCTCCTCCCATACACACACCTAGGAAATAGGGGGGCTCTCCTCCCATACACAGACCTGGGAAATGGGGGGGGCTCTCCTCCCATACACCGACCTGGGAAATGGGGGGCTCTCCTCCCATACACAGACCTGGGAAATGGGGGGGCTCTCCTCCCATACACATACCAAGGAAATGGGGGGGCTCTCCTCCCATACACAGACCTAGGAAATAGGGGGGGGGCTCTCCTCTCATACACAGACCTGGGAAATGGGGGGCTCTCCTCCCATACACAGACCTGGGAAATGGGGGGGCTCTCCTCCCATACACAGACCTGGGAAATGGGGGGACTCTCCACCCATACACACACCTAGGAAATAGGGGGGCTCTCCTCCCATATACAGACCTGGGAAATCGGGGGCTCTCCTCACATACACAGACCTGGGAAATCGGGGGGGCTCTCCTCCCATACACAGACCTGGGAAATGGGGGGGCTCTCCTCCCATACACAGACCTGGGAAATGGGGGGGCTCTCCTCCCATACACACACCTGGGAAATGGGGGGGCTCTCCTCCCATACACAGACCTGGGAAATGGGGGGACTCTCCTCCCATACACACACCTAGGAAATAGGGGGGGCTCTCCTCCCATACACAGACCTGGGAAATGGGGGGGGGGGCTCTCCTCCCATACACCGACCTGGGAAATGGGGGGGCTCTCCTCCCATACACAGACCTGGGAAATGGGGGGGCTCTCCTCCCATACACATACCAAGGAAATGGGGGGGCTCTCCTCCCATACACAGACCTAGGAAATAGGGGGGGGCTCTCCTCTCATACACAGACCTGGGAAATGGGGGGCTCTCCTCCCATACACAGACCTGGGAAATGGGGGGGCTCTCCTCCCATACACAGACCTGGGAAATGGGGGGACTCTCCACCCATACACACACCTAGGAAATAGGGGGGCTCTCCTCCCATAGACAGACCTGGGAAATGGGGGGGCTCTCCTCCCATACACAGACCTGGGAAATGGGGGGGCTCTCCTCCCATACACAGACCTGGGAAATGGGGGGGCTCTCCTCCCATATACATACCTAGGAAATGGGGGGGCTCTCCTCCCATACACAGACCTAGGAAATAGGGGGGGCTCTCCTCCCATACACATACCTAGGAAATGGGGGGGCTCTCCTCCCATACACAGACCTAGGAAATAGGGGGGGCTCTCCTCCCATACACAGACCTGGGAAATGGGGGGGCTCCCCTCCCATACACAGACCGGGGAAATGGGGGGGCTCTCCTCCCATACACAGACCTGGGAAATGGGGGCGCTCTCCTCCCATACACATACCTAGGAAATGGGGGGGCTCTCCTCCCATACACAGACCTAGGAAATAGGGGGGCTCTCCTCCCATACACAGACCTGGGAAATGGGGGGGCTCTCCTCCCATACACAGACCTGGGAAATGGGGGGCTCTCCTCCCATACACAGACCTGGGAAATGGGGGGGCTCTCCTCCCATACACAGACCTGGGAAATGGGGGGCTCTCCTCCCATACACAGACCTAGGAAATGGGGGGCTCTTCTCCCATACACAGACCTGGGAAATGGGGGGGCTCTCCTCCCATACACAGACCTAGGAAATGGGGGGGCTCTCCTCCCACACACAGAGCAGGGAAATCGGGGGGGGGGCTCTCCTCCCATACACAGACCTGGGAAATCGGGGGTGCTCTCCTCCCATACACAGACCTGGGAAATGGGGGGCTCTCCTCCCATACACAGACCTGGGAAATCGGGGGGGCTCTCCTCCCATACACAGACCTGGGAAATCGGGGGGCTCTTCTCCCATACACAGACCTGGGAAATGGGGGGGGCTCTCCTCCCATACACAGAACAGGGAAATGGGGGGACTCTCCTCCCATACACACACCTAGGAAATAGGGGGGGCTCTCCTTCCATACACGGACCTGGGAAATGGGGGGGGCTCTCCTCCCATACACCGACCTGGGAAAGGGGGGGGCTCTCCTCCCAAACACAGACCTGGGAAATGGGGGGGCTCTCCTCCCATACACATACCTAGGAAATGGGGGGGCTCTCCTCCCATACACAGACCTAGGAAATAGGGGGGGCTCTCCTCTCATACACAGACCTGGGAAATGGGGGGCTCTCCTCCCATACACAGACCTGGGAAATTGGGGGCTCTCCTCCCATACACAGACCTGGGAAATGGGGGGGGCTCTCCTCCCATACACAGACCTGGGAAATGGGAGGACTCTCCTCCCATACACACACCTAGGAAATAGGGGGGGCTCTCCTCCCATACACAGACCTGGGAAATGGGGGGGCTCTCCTCCCATACACAGACCTGGGAAATGGGGGGCTCTCCTCCCATACACAGACCTGGGAAATGGGGGGGCTCTCCTCCCATACACATACCTAGGAAATGGGGGGCTCTCCTCCCATACACAGACCTAGGAAATAGGGGGGGCTCTCCTCCCATACACAGACCTGGGAAATGGGGGGGCTCTCCTCCCATACACAGACCTGGGAAATGGGGGGGCTCTCCTCCCATACACAGACCTGGGAAATGGGGGGGCTCTCCTCCCATACACAGACCTGGGAAATGGGGGGGCTCTCCTCCCATACACAGACCTAGGAAATGGGGGGCTCTTCTCCCATACACAGACCTGGGAAATGGGGGGGGGCTCTCCTCCCATACACAGACCTAGGAAATGGGGGACTCTCCTCCCATACACAGACCTGGGAAATCGGGGGGCTCTCCTCCCATACACAGACCTGGGAAATCGGGGGGGCTCTCCTCCCATACACAGACCTGGGAAATGGGGGGGCTCTCCTCCCATATACAGACATGGGAAATCGGGGGGCTCTCCTCACATACACAGACCTGGGAAATCGGGGGGGGCTCTCCTCCCATACACAGACCTGGGAAATGGGGGGGCTCTCCTCCCATACACAGACCTGGGAAATGGGGGGCTCTCCTCCCATACACACACCTGGGAAATGGGGGGGCTCTCCTCCCATACACAGACCTGGGAAATGGGGGGGCTCTCCTCCCATACACAGACCTGGGAAATGGGGGGGCTCTCCTCCCATACACATACCTAGGAAATGTTGGGGCTCTCCTCCCATACACAGACCTAGGAAATAGGGGGGCTCTCCTCCCATACACAGACCTGGGAAATGGGGGGGCTCTCCTCCCATACACAGACCTGGGAAATGGGGGGCTCTCCTCCCATACACAGACCTGGGAAATGGGGGGGCTCTCCTCCCATACACAGACCTGGGAAATGGGGGGCTCTCCTCCCATACACAGACCTAGGAAATGGGGGGCTCTTCTCCCATACACAGACCTGGGAAATGGGGGGCTCTCCTCCCATACACAGACCTAGGAAATGGGGGGGTTCTCCTCCCACACACAGACCTGGGAAATCGGGGGGGCTCTCCTCCCATACACAGACCTGGGAAATCGGGGGGGCTCTCCTCCCATACACAGACCTGGGAAATGGGGGGGCTCTCCTCCCATACACAGACCTGGGAAATCGGGGGGGCTCTCCTCCCATACACAGACCTGGGAAATCGGGGGGGGGGTCTCCTCCCATACACAGACCTAGGAAATGGGGGGCTCTTCTCCCATACACAGACCTGGGAAATGGGGGGGCTCTCCTCCCATACTCAGACCTAGGAAATGGGGGGGCTCTCCTCCCATACACAGACCTGGGAAATGGGGGGGGCTCTCCTCCCATACACAGACCTGGGAAATCGGGGGGGCTCTCCTCCCATACACAGACCTGGGAAATGGGGGGCTCTCCTCCCATACACAGACCTGGGAAATCGGGGGGGCTCTCCTCCCATACACAGACCGGGGAAATAGGGGGGGCTCTCCTCTCATACACAGACCTGGGAAATGGGGGGCTCTCCTCCCATACACAGACCTGGGAAATGGGGGGCTCTCCTCCCATACACAGACCTGGGAAATGGGGGGGGGGCTCTCCTCCCATACACAGACCTGGGAAATGGGGGGACTCTCCTCCCATACACCGACCTGGGAAATGGGGGGGCTCTCCTCCCAAACACAGACCTGGGAAATGGGGGGGCTCTCCTCCCATACACAGACCTGGGAAATCGGGGGGGCTCTCCTCCCATACACAGACCTGGGAAATGGGGGGGCTCTCCTCCCATACACAGACCTGGGAAATCGGGGGGCTCTCCTCCCATACACAGACCTGGGAAATCGGGGGGCTCTCCTCCCATACACAGACCTGGGAAATGGGGGGGCTCTCCTCCCATACACAGACCTGGGAAATGGGGGGACTCTCCTCCCATACACACACCTAGGAAATAGGGGGGGCTCTCCTCCCATACACAGACCTGGGAAATGGGGGGGGCTCTCCTCCCATACACCGACCTGGGAAATGGGGGGGCTCTCCTCCCAAACACAGACCTGGGAAATGGGGGGGCTCTCCTCCCATACACATACCTAGGAAATGGGGGGTCTCTCCTCCCATACACAGACCTAGGAAATAGGGGGGGCTCTCCTCTCATACACAGACCTGGGAAATGGGGGGCTCTCCCTCCCATACACAGACCTGGGAAATGGGGGGCTCTCCTCCCATACACAGACCTGGGAAATGGGGGGGGGGGCTCTCCTCCCATACACAGACCTGGGAAATGGGGGGACTCTTCTCCCATACACACACCTAGGAAATAGGGGGGGCTCTCCTCCCATACACAGACCTGGGAAATGGGGGGGCTCTCCTCCCATACACAGACCTGGGAAATGGGGGGCTCTCCTCCCATACACAGACCTGGGAAATCGGGGGGCTCTCCTCCCATACACAGACCTGGGAAATCGGGGGGGCTCTCCTCCCATACACAGACCTGGGAAATGGGGGGCTCTCCTCCCATACACAGACCTGGGAAATGGGGGGACTCTCCTCCCATACATACACCTAGGAAATAGGGGGGGGCTCTCCTCCCATACACAGACCTGGGAAATGGGGGGGGCTCTCCTCCCATACACCGACCTGGGAAATGGGGGGGCTCTCCTCCCAAACACAGACCTGGGAAATGGGGGGGCTCTCCTCCCATACACATACCTAGGAAATGGGGGGGGCTCTCCTCCCATACAGAGACCTAGGAAATAGGGGGGGCTCTCCTCTCATACACAGACCTGGGAAATGGGGGGCTCTCCTCCCATACACAGACCTGGGAAATGGGGGGCTCTCCTCCCATACACAGACCTGGGAAATGGGGGGGGGGCTCTCCTCCCATACACAGACCTGGGAAATGGGGGGACTCTCCTCCCATACTCACACCTAGGAAATAGGGGGGGCTCTCCTCCCATACACAGACCTGGGAAATGGGGGGGCTCTCCTCCCATACACAGACCTGGGAAATGGGGGGCTCTCCTCCCATACACAGACCTGGGAAATGGGGGGCTCTCCTCCCATACACATACCTAGGAAATGGGGGGGCTCTCCTCCCATACACAGACCTAGGAAATAGGGGGGGCTCTCCTCCCATACACAGACCTGGGAAATGGGGGGGCTCTCCTCCCATACACAGACCTGGGAAATGGGGGGGCTCTCCTCCCCTTCCACAGACCTGGGAAATGGGGGGGCTCTCCTCCCATACACAGACCTGGGAAATGGGGGGGCTCTCCTCCCATACACAGACCTAGGAAATGGTGGGCTCTTCTCCCATACACAGACCTGGGACATGGGGGGCTCTCCTCCCATACACAGACCTAGGAAATGGGGGGGCTCTCCTCCCATACACAGACCTGGGAAATCGGGGGGGCTCTCCTCTCATACACAGACCTGGGAAATCGGGGGGGGGGGGGCTCTCCTCCCATACACAGACCTGGGAAATGGGGGGGCTCTCCTCCCATATACAAACCTGGGAAATCGGGGGGCTCTCCTCACATACACAGACCTGGGAAATCGGGGGGGCTCTCCTCCCATACACAGACCTGGGAAATGGGGGGGCTCTCCTCCCATACACAGACCTGGGAAATGGGGGGGCTCTCCTCCCATACACACCTGGGAAATGGGGGGGCTCTCCTCCCATACACAGACCTGGGAAATGGGGGGACTCTCCTCCCATACACACACCTAGGAAATAGGGGGGGCTCTCCTCCCATACACAGACCTGGGAAATGGGGGGGCTCTCCTCCCATACACTGACCTGGGAAATGGGGGGGCTCTCCTCCCATACACAGACCTGGGAAATGGGGGGGCTCTCCTCCCATACACATACCAAGGAAATGGGGGGGCTCTCCTCCCATACACAGACCTAGGAAATAGGGGGGGGCTCTCCTCTCATACACAGACCTGGGAAATGGGGGGCTCTCCTCCCATACACAGACCTGGGAAATGGGGGGCTCTCCTCCCATACACAGACCTGGGAAATGGGGGGGCTCTCCTCCCATACACAGACCTGGGAAATGGGGGGACTCTCCACCCATACACACACCTAGGAAATAGGGGGGGCTCTCCTCCCATACACAGACCTGGGGAATGGGGGGGCTCTCCTCCCATACACAGACCTGGGAAATGGGGGGGCTCTCCTCCCATACACATACCTAGGAAATGGGGGGGCTCTCCTCCCATACACAGACCTAGGTAATAGGGGGGGCTCTCCTCCCATACACAGACCTGGGAAATGGGGGGACTCTCCTCCCATACACACACCTAGGAAATAGGGGGGGCTCTCCTCCCATACACAGACCTGGGAAATGGGGGGGGGGCTCTCCTCCCATACACAGACCTGGGAAATGGGGGGGGGGCTCTCCTCCCATACACAGACCTGGGAAATGGGGGGGGGGGGCTCTCCTCCCATACACAGACCTGGGAAATGGGGGGGCTCTCCTCCCATATACAAACCTGGGAAATCGGGGGGCTCTCCTCACATACACAGACCTGGGAAATCGGGGGGGCTCTCCTCCCATACACAGACCTGGGAAATGGGGGGGCTCTCCTCCCATACACAGACCTGGGAAATGGGGGGGCTCTCCTCCCATACACACCTGGGAAATGGGGGGGCTCTCCTCCCATACACAGACCTGGGAAATGGGGGGACTCTCCTCCCATACACACACCTAGGAAATAGGGGGGGCTCTCCTCCCATACACAGACCTGGGAAATGGGGGGGGGCTCTCCTCCCATACACTGACCTGGGAAATGGGGGGGCTCTCCTCCCATACACAGACCTGGGAAATGGGGGGGCTCTCCTCCCATACACATACCAAGGAAATGGGGGGGCTCTCCTCCCATACACAGACCTAGGAAATAGGGGGGGGCTCTCCTCTCATACACAGACCTGGGAAATGGGGGGCTCTCCTCCCATACACAGACCTGGGAAATGGGGGGCTCTCCTCCCATACACAGACCTGGGAAATGGGGGGGCTCTCCTCCCATACACAGACCTGGGAAATGGGGGGACTCTCCACCCATACACACACCTAGGAAATAGGGGGGGCTCTCCTCCCATACACAGACCTGGGGAATGGGGGGGCTCTCCTCCCATACACAGACCTGGGAAATGGGGGGGCTCTCCTCCCATACACATACCTAGGAAATGGGGGGGCTCTCCTCCCATACACAGACCTAGGTAATAGGGGGGGCTCTCCTCCCATACACAGACCTGGGAAATGGGGGGACTCTCCTCCCATACACACACCTAGGAAATAGGGGGGGCTCTCCTCCCATACACAGACCTGGGAAATGGGGGGGGGCTCTCCTCCCATACACAGACCTGGGAAATGGGGGGGGGGGCTCTCCTCCCATACACAGACCTGGGAAATGGGGGGACTCTTCTCCCATACACACACCTAGGAAATAGGGGGGGCTCTCCTCCCATACACAGACCTGGGAAATGGGGGGGCTCTCCTCCCATACACAGACCTGGGAAATGGGGGGCTCTCCTCCCATACACAGACCTGGGAAATCGGGGGGCTCTCCTCCCATACACAGACCTGGGAAATCGGGGGGGCTCTCCTCCCATACACAGACCTGGGAAATGGGGGGCTCTCCTCCCATACACAGACCTGGGAAATGGGGGGACTCTCCTCCCATACATACACCTAGGAAATAGGGGGGGGCTCTCCTCCCATACACAGACCTGGGAAATGGGGGGGGCTCTCCTCCCATACACCGACCTGGGAAATGGGGGGGCTCTCCTCCCAAACACAGACCTGGGAAATGGGGGGGCTCTCCTCCCATACACATACCTAGGAAATGGGGGGGGCTCTCCTCCCATACAGAGACCTAGGAAATAGGGGGGGCTCTCCTCTCATACACAGACCTGGGAAATGGGGGGCTCTCCTCCCATACACAGACCTGGGAAATGGGGGGCTCTCCTCCCATACACAGACCTGGGAAATGGGGGGGGGGGCTCTCCTCCCATACACAGACCTGGGAAATGGGGGGACTCTCCTCCCATACTCACACCTAGGAAATAGGGGGGGCTCTCCTCCCATACACAGACCTGGGAAATGGGGGGGCTCTCCTCCCATACACAGACCTGGGAAATGGGGGGCTCTCCTCCCATACACAGACCTGGGAAATGGGGGGCTCTCCTCCCATACACATACCTAGGAAATGGGGGGGCTCTCCTCCCATACACAGACCTAGGAAATAGGGGGGGCTCTCCTCCCATACACAGACCTGGGAAATGGGGGGGCTCTCCTCCCATACACAGACCTGGGAAATGGGGGGGCTCTCCTCCCATACACAGACCTAGGAAATGGGGGGGCTCTCCTCCCATACACAGACCTGGGAAATCGGGGGGGCTCTCCTCTCATACACAGACCTGGGAAATCCGGGGGGGGGGCTCTCCTCCCATACACAGACCTGGGAAATGGGGGGGCTCTCCTCCCATATACAAACCTGGGAAATCGGGGGGCTCTCCTCACATACACAGACCTGGGAAATCGGGGGGGCTCTCCTCCCATACACAGACCTGGGAAATGGGGGGGCTCTCCTCCCATACACAGACCTGGGAAATGGGGGGGCTCTCCTCCCATACACACACCTGGGAAATGGGGGGGCTCTCCTCCCATACACAGACCTGGGAAATGGGGGGACTCTCCTCCCATACACACACCTAGGAAATAGGGGGGGCTCTCCTCCCATACACAGACCTGGGAAATGGGGGGGGCTCTCCTCCCATACACTGACCTGGGAAATGGGGGGGCTCTCCTCCCATACACAGACCTGGGAAATGGGGGGGCTCTCCTCCCATACACATACCAAGGAAATGGGGGGGCTCTCCTCCCATACACAGACCTAGGAAATAGGGGGGGGGCTCTCCTCTCATACACAGACCTGGGAAATGGGGGGCTCTCCTCCCATACACAGACCTGGGAAATGGGGGGGCTCTCCTCCCATACACAGACCTGGGAAATGGGGGGACTCTCCACCCATACACACACCTAGGAAATAGGGGGGGCTCTCCTCCCATAGACAGACCTGGGAAATGGGGGGCTCTCCTCCCATACACAGACCTGGGAAATGGGGGGGCTCTCCTCCCATACACAGACCTGGGAAATGGGGGGGCTCTCCTCCCATACACATACCTAGGAAATGGGGGGGGGGCTCTCCTCCCATACACAGACCTAGGAAATAGGGGGGGCTCTCCTCCCATACACATACCTAGGAAATGGGGGGGCTCTCCTCCCATACACAGACCTAGGAAATAGGGGGGGCTCTCCTCCCATACACAGACCTGGGAAATGGGGGGGCTCCCCTCCCATACACAGACCGGGGAAATGGGGGGGCTCTCCTCCCATACACAGACCTGGGAAATGGGGGGGCTCTCCTCCCATACACATACCTAGGAAATGGGGGGGCTCTCCTCCCATACACAGACCTAGGAAATAGGGGGGCTCTCCTCCCATACACAGACCTGGGAAATGGGGGGGCTCTCCTCCCATACACAGACCTGGGAAATGGGGGGCTCTCCTCCCATACACAGACCTGGGAAATGGGGGGGCTCTCCTCCCATACACAGACCTGGGAAATGGGGGGCTCTCCTCCCATACACAGACCTAGGAAATGGGGGGCTCTTCTCCCATACACAGACCTGGGAAATGGGGGGACTCTCCTCCCATACACACACCTAGGAAATAGGGGGGCTCTCCTCCCATACACAGACCTGGGAAATGGGGGGGGCTCTCCTCCCATACACCGACCTGGGAAATGGGGGGCTCTCATCCCATACACAGACCTGGGAAATGGGGGGGCTCTCCTCCCATACACATACCAAGGAAATGGGGGGGCTCTCCTCCCATACACAGACCTAGGAAATAGGGGGGGGCTCTCCTCTCATACACAGACCTGGGAAATGGGGGGCTCTCCTCCCATACACAGACCTGGGAAATGGGGGGGCTCTCCTCCCATACACAGACCTGGGAAATGGGGGGACTCTCCACCCATACACACACCTAGGAAATAGGGGGGCTCTCCTCCCATATACAGACCTGGGAAATCGGGGGCTCTCCTCACATACACAGACCTGGGAAATCGGGGGGGCTCTCCTCCCATACACAGACCTGGGAAATGGGGGGGCTCTCCTCCCATACACAGACCTGGGAAATGGGGGGGCTCTCCTCCCATACACACACCTGGGAAATGGGGGGGCTCTCCTCCCATACACAGACCTGGGAAATGGGGGGACTCTCCTCCCATACACACACCTAGGAAATAGGGGGGGCTCTCCTCCCATACACAGACCTGGGAAATGGGGGGGGGGCTCTCCTCCCATACACCGACCTGGGAAATGGGGGGGCTCTCCTCCCATACACAGACCTGGGAAATGGGGGGGCTCTCCTCCCATACACATACCAAGGAAATGGGGGGGCTCTCCTCCCATACACAGACCTAGGAAATAGGGGGGGGCTCTCCTCTCATACACAGACCTGGGAAATGGGGGGCTCTCCTCCCATACACAGACCTGGGAAATGGGGGGGGCTCTCCTCCCATACACAGACCTGGGAAATGGGGGGACTCTCCACCCATACACACACCTAGGAAATAGGGGGGGCTCTCCTCCCATAGACAGACCTGGGAAATGGGGGGGCTCTCCTCCCATACACAGACCTGGGAAATGGGGGGGCTCTCCTCCCATACACAGACCTGGGAAATGGGGGGGCTCTCCTCCCATACACATACCTAGGAAATGGGGGGGCTCTCCTCCCATACACAGACCTAGGAAATAGGGGGGGCTCTCCTCCCATACACATACCTAGGAAATGGGGGGGCTCTCCTCCCATACACAGACCTAGGAAATAGGGGGGGCTCTCCTCCCATACACAGACCTGGGAAATGGGGGGGCTCCCCTCCCATACACAGACCGGGGAAATGGGGAGGCTCTCCTCCCATACACAGACCTGGGAAATGGGGGCGCTCTCCTCCCATACACATACCTAGGAAATGGGGGGGCTCTCCTCCCATACACAGACCTAGGAAATAGGGGGGCTCTCCTCCCATACACAGACCTGGGAAATGGGGGGGCTCTCCTCCCATACACAGACCTGGGAAATGGGGGGCTCTCCTCCCATACACAGACCTGGGAAATGGGGGGGCTCTCCTCCCATACACAGACCTGGGAAATGGGGGGCTCTCCTCCCATACACAGACCTAGGAAATGGGGGGCTCTTCTCCCATACACAGACCTGGGAAATGGGGGGGCTCTCCTCCCATACACAGACCTAGGAAATGGGGGGGCTCTCCTCCCACACACAGAGCAGGGAAATCGGGGGGGGGGGGCTCTCCTCCCATACACAGACCTGGGAAATCGGGGGTGCTCTCCTCCCATACACAGACCTGGGAAATGGGGGGCTCTCCTCCCATACACAGACCTGGGAAATCGGGGGGGCTCTCCTCCCATACACAGACCTGGGAAATCGGGGGGGCTCTCCTCCCATACACAGACCTGGGAAATGGGGGGGGGCTCTCCTCCCATACACAGAACAGGGAAATGGGGGGACTCTCCTCCCATACACACACCTAGGAAATAGGGGGGGCTCTCCTTCCATACACGGACCTGGGAAATGGGGGGGGCTCTCCTCCCATACACCGACCTGGGAAAGGGGGGGGCTCTCCTCCCAAACACAGACCTGGGAAATGGGGGGGCTCTCCTCCCATACACATACCTAGGAAATGGGGGGGCTCTCCTCCCATACACAGACCTAGGAAATAGGGGGGGCTCTCCTCTCATACACAGACCTGGGAAATGGGGGGCTCTCCTCCCATACACAGACCTGGGAAATTGGGGGCTCTCCTCCCATACACAGACCTGGGAAATGGGGGGGCTCTCCTCCCATACACAGACCTGGGAAATGGGAGGACTCTCCTCCCATACACACACCTAGGAAATAGGGGGGGCTCTCCTCCCATACACAGACCTGGGAAATGGGGGGCTCTCCTCCCATACACAGACCTGGGAAATGGGGGGGCTCTCCTCCCATACACATACCTAGGAAATGGGGGGCTCTCCTCCCATACACAGACCTAGGAAATAGGGGGGGCTCTCCTCCCATACACAGACCTGGGAAATGGGGGGGCTCTCCTCCCATACACAGACCTGGGAAATGGGGGGGCTCTCCTCCCATACACAGACCTGGGAAATGGGGGGGCTCTCCTCCCATACACAGACCTGGGAAATGGGGGGGCTCTCCTCCCATACACAGACCTAGGAAATGGGGGGCTCTTCTCCCATACACAGACCTGGGAAATGGGGGGGGCTCTCCTCCCATACACAGACCTAGGAAATGGGGGACTCTCCTCCCATACACAGACCTGGGAAATCGGGGGAGCTCTCCTCCCATACACAGACCTGGGAAATGGGGGGGCTCTCCTCCCATACACAGACCTGGGAAATGGGGGGCTCTCCTCCCATACACAGACCTAGGAAATGGGGGGCTCTTCTCCCATACACAGACCTGGGAAATGGGGGGCTCTCCTCCCATACACAGACCTAGGAAATGGGGGGGTTCTCCTCCCACACACAGACCTGGGAAATCGGGGGGGCTCTCCTCCCATACACAGACCTGGGAAATCGGGGGGGCTCTCCTCCCATACACAGACCTGGGAAATGGGGGGGCTCTCCTCCCATACACAGACCTGGGAAATCGGGGGGGCTCTCCTCCCATACACAGACCTGGGAAATCGGGGGGGGGGGGTCTCCTCCCATACACAGACCTAGGAAATGGGGGGCTCTTCTCCCATACACAGACCTGGGAAATGGGGGGGCTCTCCTCCCATACTCAGACCTAGGAAATGGGGGGGCTCTCCTCCCATACACAGACCTGGGAAATGGGGGGGGCTCTCCTCCCATACACAGACCTGGGAAATCGGGGGGGCTCTCCTCCCATACACAGACCTGGGAAATGGGGGGCTCTCCTCCCATACACAGACCTGGGAAATCGGGGGGGCTCTCCTCCCATACACAGACCGGGGAAATAGGGGGGGCTCTCCTCTCATACACAGACCTGGGAAATGGGGGGCTCTCCTCCCATACACAGACCTGGGAAATGGGGGGCTCTCCTCCCATACACAGACCTGGGAAATGGGGGGGGGGCTCTCCTCCCATACACAGACCTGGGAAATGGGGGGACTCTCCTCCCATACACCGACCTGGGAAATGGGGGGGCTCTCCTCCCAAACACAGACCTGGGAAATGGGGGGGCTCTCCTCCCATACACAGACCTGGGAAATCGGGGGGGCTCTCCTCCCATACACAGACCTGGGAAATGGGGGGGCTCTCCTCCCATACACAGACCTGGGAAATCGGGGGGGCTCTCCTCCCATACACAGACCTGGGAAATCGGGGGGCTCTCCTCCCATACACAGACCTGGGAAATGGGGGGGCTCTCCTCCCATACACAGACCTGGGAAATGGGGGGACTCTCCTCCCATACACACACCTAGGAAATAGGGGGGGCTCTCCTCCCATACACAGACCTGGGAAATGGGGGGGGCTCTCCTCCCATACACCGACCTGGGAAATGGGGGGGCTCTCCTCCCAAACACAGACCTGGGAAATGGGGGGGCTCTCCTCCCATACACATACCTAGGAAATGGGGGGTCTCTCCTCCCATACACAGACCTAGGAAATAGGGGGGGCTCTCCTCTCATACACAGACCTGGGAAATGGGGGGCTCTCCTCCCATACACAGACCTGGGAAATGGGGGGCTCTCCTCCCATACACAGACCTGGGAAATGGGGGGGGGGGCTCTCCTCCCATACACAGACCTGGGAAATGGGGGGACTCTTCTCCCATACACACACCTAGGAAATAGGGGGGGCTCTCCTCCCATACACAGACCTGGGAAATGGGGGGGCTCTCCTCCCATACACAGACCTGGGAAATGGGGGGCTCTCCTCCCATACACAGACCTGGGAAATCGGGGGGCTCTCCTCCCATACACAGACCTGGGAAATCGGGGGGGCTCTCCTCCCATACACAGACCTGGGAAATGGGGGGCTCTCCTCCCATACACAGACCTGGGAAATGGGGGGACTCTCCTCCCATACATACACCTAGGAAATAGGGGGGGGCTCTCCTCCCATACACAGACCTGGGAAATGGGGGGGGCTCTCCTCCCATACACCGACCTGGGAAATGGGGGGGCTCTCCTCCCAAACACAGACCTGGGAAATGGGGGGGCTCTCCTCCCATACACATACCTAGGAAATGGGGGGGGCTCTCCTCCCATACAGAGACCTAGGAAATAGGGGGGGCTCTCCTCTCATACACAGACCTGGGAAATGGGGGGCTCTCCTCCCATACACAGACCTGGGAAATGGGGGGCTCTCCTCCCATACACAGACCTGGGAAATGGGGGGGGGCTCTCCTCCCATACACAGACCTGGGAAATGGGGGGACTCTCCTCCCATACTCACACCTAGGAAATAGGGGGGGCTCTCCTCCCATACACAGACCTGGGAAATGGGGGGGCTCTCCTCCCATACACAGACCTGGGAAATGGGGGGCTCTCCTCCCATACACAGACCTGGGAAATGGGGGGCTCTCCTCCCATACACATACCTAGGAAATGGGGGGGCTCTCCTCCCATACACAGACCTAGGAAATAGGGGGGGCTCTCCTCCCATACACAGACCTGGGAAATGGGGGGGCTCTCCTCCCATACACAGACCTGGGAAATGGGGGGGCTCTCCTCCCCTTCCACAGACCTGGGAAATGGGGGGGCTCTCCTCCCATACACAGACCTGGGAAATGGGGGGGCTCTCCTCCCATACACAGACCTAGGAAATGGTGGGCTCTTCTCCCATACACAGACCTGGGAAATGGGGGGCTCTCCTCCCATACACAGACCTAGGAAATGGGGGGGCTCTCCTCCCATACACAGACCTGGGAAATCGGGGGGGCTCTCCTCTCATACACAGACCTGGGAAATCGGGGGGGGGGGGGGCTCTCCTCCCATACACAGACCTGGGAAATGGGGGGGCTCTCCTCCCATATACAAACCTGGGAAATCGGGGGGCTCTCCTCACATACACAGACCTGGGAAATCGGGGGGGCTCTCCTCCCATACACAGACCTGGGAAATGGGGGGGCTCTCCTCCCATACACAGACCTGGGAAATGGGGGGGCTCTCCTCCCATACACACCTGGGAAATGGGGGGGCTCTCCTCCCATACACAGACCTGGGAAATGGGGGGACTCTCCTCCCATACACACACCTAGGAAATAGGGGGGGCTCTCCTCCCATACACAGACCTGGGAAATGGGGGGGGCTCTCCTCCCATACACTGACCTGGGAAATGGGGGGGCTCTCCTCCCATACACAGACCTGGGAAATGGGGGGGCTCTCCTCCCATACACATACCAAGGAAATGGGGGGGCTCTCCTCCCATACACAGACCTAGGAAATAGGGGGGGGGCTCTCCTCTCATACACAGACCTGGGAAATGGGGGGCTCTCCTCCCATACACAGACCTGGGAAATGGGGGGCTCTCCTCCCATACACAGACCTGGGAAATGGGGGGGCTCTCCTCCCATACACAGACCTGGGAAATGGGGGGACTCTCCACCCATACACACACCTAGGAAATAGGGGGGGCTCTCCTCCCATACACAGACCTGGGGAATGGGGGGGCTCTCCTCCCATACACAGACCTGGGAAATGGGGGGGCTCTCCTCCCATACACATACCTAGGAAATGGGGGGGCTCTCCTCCCATACACAGACCTAGGTAATAGGGGGGGCTCTCCTCCCATACACAGACCTGGGAAATGGGGGGACTCTCCTCCCATACACACACCTAGGAAATAGGGGGGGCTCTCCTCCCATACACAGACCTGGGAAATGGGGGGGGGGCTCTCCTCCCATACACAGACCTGGGAAATGGGGGGGGGGCTCTCCTCCCATACACAGACCTGGGAAATGGGGGGACTCTTCTCCCATACACACACCTAGGAAATAGGGGGGGCTCTCCTCCCATACACAGACCTGGGAAATGGGGGGGCTCTCCTCCCATACACAGACCTGGGAAATGGGGGGCTCTCCTCCCATACACAGACCTGGGAAATCGGGGGGCTCTCCTCCCATACACAGACCTGGGAAATCGGGGGGGCTCTCCTCCCATACACAGACCTGGGAAATGGGGGGCTCTCCTCCCATACACAGACCTGGGAAATGGGGGGACTCTCCTCCCATACATACACCTAGGAAATAGGGGGGGGCTCTCCTCCCATACACAGACCTGGGAAATGGGGGGGGCTCTCCTCCCATACACCGACCTGGGAAATGGGGGGGCTCTCCTCCCAAACACAGACCTGGGAAATGGGGGGGCTCTCCTCCCATACACATACCTAGGAAATGGGGGGGGCTCTCCTCCCATACAGAGACCTAGGAAATAGGGGGGGCTCTCCTCTCATACACAGACCTGGGAAATGGGGGGCTCTCCTCCCATACACAGACCTGGGAAATGGGGGGCTCTCCTCCCATACACAGACCTGGGAAATGGGGGGGGGCTCTCCTCCCATACACAGACCTGGGAAATGGGGGGACTCTCCTCCCATACTCACACCTAGGAAATAGGGGGGGCTCTCCTCCCATACACAGACCTGGGAAATGGGGGGGCTCTCCTCCCATACACAGACCTGGGAAATGGGGGGCTCTCCTCCCATACACAGACCTGGGAAATGGGGGGCTCTCCTCCCATACACATACCTAGGAAATGGGGGGGCTCTCCTCCCATACACAGACCTAGGAAATAGGGGGGGCTCTCCTCCCATACACAGACCTGGGAAATGGGGGGGCTCTCCTCCCATACACAGACCTGGGAAATGGGGGGGCTCTCCTCCCATACACAGACCTAGGAAATGGGGGGGCTCTCCTCCCATACACAGACCTGGGAAATCGGGGGGGCTCTCCTCTCATACACAGACCTGGGAAATCGGGGGGGGGGCTCTCCTCCCATACACAGACCTGGGAAATGGGGGGGCTCTCCTCCCATATACAAACCTGGGAAATCGGGGGGCTCTCCTCACATACACAGACCTGGGAAATCGGGGGGGCTCTCCTCCCATACACAGACCTGGGAAATGGGGGGGCTCTCCTCCCATACACAGACCTGGGAAATGGGGGGGCTCTCCTCCCATACACACACCTGGGAAATGGGGGGGCTCTCCTCCCATACACAGACCTGGGAAATGGGGGGACTCTCCTCCCATACACACACCTAGGAAATAGGGGGGGCTCTCCTCCCATACACACACCTAGGAAATAGGGGGGGCTCTCCTCCCATACACAGACCTGGGAAATGGGGGGCTCTCCTCCCATACACAGACCTGGGAAATGGGGGGGCTCTCCTCCCATACACAGACCTGGGAAATGGGGGGACTCTCCACCCATACACACACCTAGGAAATAGGGGGGGCTCTCCTCCCATACACAGACCTGGGGAATGGGGGGGCTCTCCTCCCATACACAGACCTGGGAAATGGGGGGGCTCTCCTCCCATACACATACCTAGGAAATGGGGGGGCTCTCCTCCCATACACAGACCTAGGTAATAGGGGGGGCTCTCCTCCCATACACAGACCTGGGAAATGGGGGGACTCTCCTCCCATACACACACCTAGGAAATAGGGGGGGCTCTCCTCCCATACACAGACCTGGGAAATGGGGGGGCTCTCCTCCCATACACCGACGTGGGAAATGGGGGGCTCTCCTCCCATACACAGACCTGGGAAATGGGGGGGCTCTCCTCCCATACACATACCTAGGAAATGGGGGGGGCTCTCCTCCCATACACAGACCTAGGAAATAGGGGGGGCTCTCCTCTCATACACAGACCTGGGAAATGGGGGGCTCTCCTCCCATACACAGACCTGGGAAATGGGGGGGCTCTCCTCCCATACACAGACCTGGGAAATGGGGGGGGGGCTCTCCTCCCATACACAGACCTGGGAAATGGGGGGACTCTCCTCCCATACACACACCTAGGAAATAGGGGGGGCTCTCCTCCCATACACAGACCTGGGAAATGGGGGGGCTCCCCTCCCATACACAGACCTGGGAAATGGGGGGGCTCTCCTCCCATACACAGACCTGGGAAATGGGGGGGCTCTCCTCCCATACACATACCTAGGAAATGGGGGGGGGGGGCTCTCCTCCCATACACAGACCTAGGAAATAGGGGGGCTCTCCTCCCATACACAGACCTGGGAAATGGGGGGGCTCTCCTCCAATACACAGACCTGGGAAATGGGGGGCTCTCCTCCCATACACAGACCTGGGAAATGGGGGGGCTCTCCTCCCATACACAGACCTGGGAAATGGGGGGCTCTCCTCCCATACACAGACCTAGGAAATGGGGGGCTCTTCTCCCATACACAGACCTGGGAAATGGGGGGGCTCTCCTCCCATACACAGACCTAGGAAATGGGGGGCTCTCCTCCCACACACAGACCTGGGAAATCGGGGGGGGGGCTCTCCTCACATACACAGACCTGGGAAATCGGGGGGCTCTCCTCCCATACACAGACCTGGGAAATGGGGGGCTCTCCTCCCATACACAGACCTGGGAAATCGGGGGGGCTCTCCTCCCATACACAGACCTGGGAAATCGGGGGGGCTCTCCTCCCATACACAGACCTGGGAAATGGGGGGGGGCTCTCCTCCCATACACAGACCTGGGAAATGGGGGGACTCTCCTCCCATACACACACCTAGGAAATAGGGGGGGCTCTCCTTCCATACACAGACCTGGGAAATGGGGGGGGGCTCTCCTCCCATACACCGACCTGGGAAATGGGGGGGCTCTCCTCCCAAACACAGACCTGGGAAATGGGGGGGGCTCTCCTCCCATACACATACCTAGGAAATGGGGGGGCTCTCCTCCCATACACAGACCTAGATAATAGGGGGGCTCTCCTCTCATACACAGACCTGGGAAATGGGGGGCTCTCCTCCCATACACAGACCTGGGAAATTGGGGGCTCTCCTCCCATACACAGACCTGGGAAATGGGGGGGGGCTCTCCTCCCATACACAGACCTGGGAAATGGGGGGACTCTCCTCCCATACACACACCTAGGAAATAGGGGGGGCTCTCCTCCCATACACAGACCTGGGAAATGGGGGGGGCTCTCCTCCCATACACAGACCTGGGAAATGGGGGGCTCTCCTCCCATACACAGACCTGGGAAATGGGGGGCTCTCCTCCCATACACATACCTAGGAAATAGGGGGCTCTCCTCCCATACACAGACCTAGGAAATAGGGGGGCTCTCCTCCCATACACAGACCTGGGAAATGGGGGGGCTCTCCTCCCATACACAGACCTGGGAAATGGGGGGGCTCTCCTCCCATACACAGACCTGGGAAATGGGGGGGCTCTCCTCCCATAAACAGACCTGGGAAATGGGGGGGCTCTCCTCCCATACACAGACCTAGGAAATGGGGGGCTCTTCTCCCATACACAGACCTGGGAAATGGGGGGGCTCTCCTCCCATACACAGACCTAGGAAACGGGGGGGCTCTCCTCCCATACACAGACCTGGGAAATCGGGGGGGCTCTCCTCCCATACACAGACCTGGGAAATCAGGGGGGCTCTCCTCCCATACACAGACCTGGGAAATGGGGGGGCTCTCCTCCCATATACAGACCTGGGAAATCGGGGGGCTCTCCTCACATACACAGACCTGGGAAATCGGGGGGGCTCTCCTCCCATACACAGACCTAGGAAATGGGGGGGCTCTCCTCCCATACACAGACCTGGGAAATGGGGGGGGCTCTCCTCCCATACACACACCTGGGAAATGGGGGGGCTCTCCTCCCATACACAGACCTGGGAAATGGGGGGACTCTCCTCCCATACACACACCTAGGAAATAGGGGGGGCTCTCCTCCCATACACAGACCTGGGAAATGGGGGGCTCTCCTCCCATACACAGACCTGGGAAATGGGGGGCTCTCCTCCCATACACAGACCTGGGAAATGGGGGGGCTCTCCTCCCATACACATACCTAGGAAATGGGGGGGCTCTCCTCCCATACACAGACCTAGGAAATAGGGGGGCTCTCCTCCCATACACAGACCTGGGAAATGGGGGGGCTCTCCTCCCATACACAGACCTGGGAAATGGGGGGGCTCTCCTCCCATACACAGACCTGGGAAATGGGGGGGCTCTTCTCCCATACACAGACCTGGGAAATGGGGGGCTCTCCTCCCATACACAGACCTAGGAAATGGGGGCTCTTCTCCCATACACAGACCTGGGAAATGGGGGGCTCTCCTCCCATACACAGACCTAGGAAATGGGGGGGCTCTCCTCCCACACACAGACCTGGGAAATCGGGGGGGCTCTCCTCCCATACACAGACCTGGGAAATCGGGGGGGCTCTCCTCCCATACACAGACCTGGGAAATGGGGGGGCTCTCCTCCCATACACAGACCTGGGAAATCGGGGGGGCTATCCTCCCATACACAGACCTGGGAAATCAGGGGGGCTCTCCACCCATACACAGACCTGGGAAATGGGGGGGCTCTCCTCCCATACACAGACCTGGGAAATGGGGGGACTCTCCTCCCATACACACACCTAGGAAATAGGGGGGGGCTCTCCTCCCATACACAGACCTGGGAAATGGGGGGGCTCTCCTCCCATACACCGACCTGGGAAATGGGGGGGCTCTCCTCCCAAACACAGACCTGGGAAATGGGGGGCTCTCCTCCCATACACATACCTAGGAAATGGGGGGGCTCTCCTCCCATACACAGACCTAGGAAATAGGGGGGGGCTCTCCTCTCATACACAGACCTGGGAAATGGGGGGCTCTCCTCCCATACACAGACCTGGGAAATGGGGGGCTCTCCTCCCATACACAGACCTGGGAAATGGGGGGGCTCTCCTCCCATACACAGACCTGGGAAATGGGGGGACTCTCCTCCCATACACACACCTAGGAAATAGGGGGGGCTCTCCTCCCATACACAGACCTGGGAAATGGGGGGGCTCTCCTCCCATACACAGACCTGGGAAATGGGGGGCTCTCCTCCCATACACAGACCTGGGAAATGGGGGGGCTCTCCTCCCATACACATACCTAGGAAATGGGGGGGCTCTCCTCCCATACACAGACCTAGGAAATAGGGGGGGCTCTCCTCCCATACACAGACCTGGGAAATGGGGGGCTCTCCTCCCATACACAGACCTGGGAAATGGGGGGGCTCTCCTCCCATACACAGACCTGGGAAATGGGGGGGCTCTCCTCCCATACACAGACCTGGGAAATGGGGGGGCTCTCCTCCCATACACAGACCTAGGAAATGGGGGGCTCTTCTCCCATACACAGACCTGGGAAATGGGGGGGCTCTCCTCCCATACACAGACCTAGGAAATGGGGGGGCTCTCCTCCCATACACAGACCTGGGAAATCGGGGGGGCTCTCCTCCCATACACAGACCTGGGAAATCGGGGGGGCTCTCCTCCCATACACAGACCTGGGAAATGTGGGGGCTCTCCTCCCATATACAGACCTGGGAAATCGGGGGGCTCTCCTCACATACACAGACCTGGGAAATCGGGGGGGCTCTCCTCCCATACACAGACCTGGGAAATGGGGGGGCTCTCCTCCCATACACAGACCTGGGAAATGGGGGGGCTCTCCTCCCATACACACACCTGGGAAATGGGGGGGCTCTCCTCCCATACACAGACCTGGGAAATGGGGGGACTCTCCTCCCATACACACACCTAGGAAATAGGGGGGGCTCTCCTCCCATACACAGACCTGGGAAATGGGGGGGGGGCTCTCCTCCCATACACCGACCTGGGAAATGGGGGGGCTCTCCTCCCATACACAGACCTGGGAAATGGGGGGGCTCTCCTCCCATACACATACCAAGGAAATGGGGGGGCTCTCCTCCCATACACAGACCTAGGAAATAGGGGGGGGCTCTCCTCTCATACACAGACCTGGGAAATGGGGGGCTCTCCTCCTATACACAGACCTGGGAAATGGGGGGCTCTCCTCCCATACACAGACCTGGGAAATGGGGGGGCTCTCCTCCCATACACAGACCTGGGAAATGGGGGGGGCTCTCCTCCCATACACAGACCTGGGAAATGGGGGGCTCTCCTCCCATACACATACCTAGGAAATGGGGGGGCTCTCCTCCCATACACAGACCTAGGAAATAGGGGGGCTCTCCTCCCATACACAGACCTAGGAAATGGGGGGGCTCTCCTCCCATACACAGACCTAGGAAATAGGGGGGGCTCTCCTCCCATACACAGACCTGCGAAATGGGGGGGGCTCCCCTCCCATACACAGACCTGGGAAATGGGGGGCTCTCCTCCCATACACAGACCTGGGAAATGGGGGGGCTCTCCTCCCATACACATACCTAGGAAATGGGGGGGCTCTCCTCCCATACACAGACCTAGGAAATAGGGGGGCTCTCCTCCCATACACAGACCTGGGAAATGGGGGGGCTCTCCTCCCATACACAGACCTGGGAAATGGGGGGCTCTCCTCCCATACACAGACCTGGGAAATGGGGGGGCTCTCCTCCCATACACAGACCTGGGAAATGGGGGGCTCTCCTCCCATACACAGACCTAGGAAATGGGGGGCTCTTCTCCCATACACAGACCTGGGAAATGGGGGGCTCTCCTCCCATACACAGACCTAGGAAATGGGGGGGCTCTCCTCCCACACACAGACCTGGGAAATCGGGGGGGCTCTCCTCCCATACACAGACCTGGGAAATCGGGGGGGCTCTCCTCCCATACACAGACCTGGGAAATGGGGGGCTCTCCTCCCATGCACAGACCTGGGAAATCGGGGGGGCTCTCCTCCCATACACAGACCTGGGAAATCGGGGGGGCTCTCCTCCCATACACAGACCTGGGAAATGGGGGGGGCTCTCCTCCCATACACAGACCTGGGAAATGGGGGGACTCTCCTCCCATACACACACCTAGGAAATAGGGGGGGCTCTCCTTCCATACACAGACCTGGGAAATGGGGGGGCTCTCCTCCCATACACCGACCTGGGAAATGGGGGGGCTCTCCTCCCAAACACAGACCTGGGAAATGGGGGGGCTCTCCTCCCATACACATACCTAGGAAATGGGGGGGCTCTCCTCCCATACACAGACCTAGGAAATAGGGGGGGCTCTCCTCTCATACACAGACCTGGGAAATGGGGGGCTCTCCTCCCATACACAGACCTGGGAAATTGGGGGCTCTCCTCCCATACACAGACCTGGGAAATGGGGGGGGGGGCTCTCCTCCCATACACAGACCTGGGAAATGGGGGGACTCTCCTCCCATACACACACCTAGGAAATAGGGGGGGGCTCTCCTCCCATACACAGACCTGGGAAATGGGGGGGCTCTCCTCCCATACACAGACCTGGGAAATGGGGGGCTCTCCTCCCATACACAGACCTGGGAAATGGGGGGGCTCTCCTCCCATACACATACCTAGGAAATGGGGGGCTCTCCTCCCATACACAGACCTAGGAAATAGGGGGGGCTCTCCTCCCATACACAGACCTGGGAAATGGGGGGGCTCTCCTCCCATACACAGACCTGGGAAATGGGGGGGCTCTCCTCCCATACACAGACCTGGGAAATGGGGGGGCTCTCCTCCCATACACAGACCTGGGAAATGGGGGGGCTCTCCTCCCATACACAGACCTAGGAAATGGGGGGCTCTTCTCCCATACACAGACCTGGGAAATGGGGGGGGGCTCTCCTCCCATACACAGACCTAGGAAATGGGGGGCTCTCCTCCCATACACAGACCTGGGAAATCGGGGGGGCTCTCCTCCCATACACAGACCTGGGAAATCGGGGGGGGCTCTCCTCCCATACACAGACCTGGGAAATGGGGGGGCTCTCCTCCCATATACAGACCTGGGAAATCGGGGGGCTCTCCTCACATACACAGACCTGGGAAATCGGGGGGGCTCTCCTCCCATACACAGACCTGGGAAATGGGGGGGCTCTCCTCCCATACACAGACCTGGGAAATGGGGGGCTCTCCTCCCATACACACACCTGGGAAATGGGGGGCTCTCCTCCCATACACAGACCTGGGAAATGGGGGGACTCTCCTCCCATACACACACACCTAGGAAATAGGGGGGGCTCTCCTCCCATACACAGACCTGGGAAATGGGGGGGCTCTCCTCCCATACACAGACCTGGGAAATGGGGGGGCTCTCCTCCCATACACAGACCTGGGAAATGGGGGGGCTCTCCTCCCATACACAGACCTAGGAAATAGGGGGGCTCTCCTCCCATACACACACCTGGGAAATGGGGGGCTCTCCTCCCATACACAGACCTGGGAAATGGGGGGACTCTCCTCCCATACACACACCTAGGAAATAGGGGGGGCTCTCCTCCCATACACAGACCTGGGAAATGGGGGGGCTCTCCTCCCATACACAGACCTGGGAAATGGGGGGGCTCTCCTCCCATACACAGACCTGGGAAATGGGGGGGCTCTCCTCCCATACACAGACCTAGGAAATAGGGGGGCTCTCCTCCCATACACAGACCTGGGAAATGGGGGGGCTCTCCTCCCATACACAGACCTGGGAAATGGGGGGGCTCTCCTCCCATACACAGACCTGGGAAATGGGGGGCTCTCCTCCCATACACAGACCTGGGAAATGGGGGGCTCTCCTCCCATACACAGACCTAGGAAATGGGGGGCTCTTCTCCCATACACAGACCTGGGAAATGGGGGGCTCTCCTCCCATACACAGACCTAGGAAATGGGGGGGCTCTCCTCCCACACACAGACCTGGGAAATCGGGGGGGCTCTACTCCCATACACAGACCTGGGAAATCGGGGGGGCTCTCCTCCCATACACAGACCTGGGAAATGGGGGGGCTCTCCTCCCATACACAGACCTGGGAAATCGGGGGGGCTCTCCTCCCATACACAGACCTGGGAAATCGGGGGGGCTCTCCTCCCATACACAGACCTAGGAAATGGGGGGCTCTTCTCCCATACACAGACCTGGGAAATGGGGGGGCTCTCCTCCCATACACAGACCTAGGAAATGGGGGGGCTCTCCTCCCATACACAGACCTGGGAAATGGGGGGGGGCTCTCCTCCCATACACAGACCTGGGAAATCGGGGGGGCTCTCCTCCCATACACAGACCTGGGAAATGGGGGGCTCTCCTCCCATACACAGACCTGGGAAATCGGGGGGGCTCTCCTCCCATACACAGACCTGGGAAATAGGGGGGGCTCTCCTCTCATACACAGACCTGGGAAATGGGGGGCTCTCCTCCCATACACAGACCTGGGAAATGGGGGGCTCTCCTCCCATACACAGACCTGGGAAATGGGGGGGCTCTCCTCCCATACACAGACCTGGGAAATGGGGGGGCTCTCCTCCCATACACAGACCTGGGAAATGGGGGGGCTCTCCTCCCATACACAGACCTGGGAAATGGGGGGGCTCTCCTCCCATACACAGACCTGGGAAATGGGGGGGCTCTCCTCCCATACACAGACCTAGGAAATGGGGGGCTCTCCTCCCATACACCGACCTGGGAAATAGGGGGGCTCTCCTCCCAAACACAGACCTGGGAAATGGAGGGGCTCTCCTCCCATACACAGACCTGGGAAATCGGGGGGCTCTCCTCCCATACACAGACCTGGGAAATGGGGGGGCTCTCCTCCCATACACAGACCTGGGAAATCGGGGGGGGGCTCTCCTCCCATACACAGACCTGGGAAATCGGGGGGGCTCTCCTTCCATACACAGACCTGGGAAATGGGGGGCTCTCCTCCCATACACAGACCTGGGAAATGGGGGGACTCTCCTCCCATACACACACCTAGGAAATAGGGGGGGCTCTCCTCCCATACACAGACCTGGGAAATGGGGGGGGCTCTCCTCCCATACACCGACCTGGGAAATGGGGGGGCTCTCCTCCCAAACACAGACCTGGGAAATGGGGGGGCTCTCCTCCCATACACATACCTAGGAAATGGGGGGGCTCTCCTCCCATACACAGACCTAGGAAATAGGGGGGCTCTCCTCTCATACACAGACCTGGGAAATGGGGGGCTCTCCTCCCATACACAGACCTGGGAAATGGGGGGCTCTCCTCCCATACACAGACCTGGGAAATGGGGGGGGGCTCTCCTCCCATACACAGACCTGGGAAATGGGGGGACTCTCCTCCCATACACACACCTAGGAAATAGGGGGGGGCTCTCCTCTCATACACAGACCTGGGAAATGGGGGGCTCTCCTCCCATACACAGACCTGGGAAATGGGGGGACTCTCCACCCATACACACACCTAGGAAATAGGGGGGGCTCTTCTCCCATATACAGACCTGGGAAATCGGGGGGCTCTCCTCACATACACAGACCTGGGAAATCGGGGGGGCTCTCCTCCCATACACAGACCTGGGAAATGGGGGGGCTCTCCTCCCATACACAGACCTGGGAAATGGGGGGGCTCTCCTCCCATACACACACCTGGGAAATGGGGGGGCTCTCCTCCCATACACAGACCTGGGAAATGGGGGGACTCTCCTCCCATACACACACCTAGGAAATAGGGGGGGCTCTCCTCCCATACACAGACCTGGGAAATGGGGGGGGGGGGGCTCTCCTCCCATACACCGACCTGGGAAATGGGGGGCTCTCCTCCCATACACAGACCTGGGAAATGGGGGGGCTCTCCTCCCATACACATACCAAGGAAATGGGGGGGCTCTCCTCCCATACACAGACCTAGGAAATAGGGGGGGGTCTCCTCTCATACACAGACCTGGGAAATGGGGGGCTCTCCTCCCATACACAGACCTGGGAAATGGGGGGGCTCTCCTCCCATACACAGACCTGGGAAATGGGGGGACTCTCCACCCATACACACACCTAGGAAATAGGGGGGGCTCTCCTCCCATAGACAGACCTGTGAAATGGGGGGGCTCTCCTCCCATACACATACCTAGGAAATGGGGGGGGCTCTCCTCCCATACACAGACCTAGGAAATAGGGGGGGCTCTCCTCCCATACACAGACCTAGGAAATAGGGGGGCTCTCCTCCCATACACAGACCTGGGAAATGGGGGGGCTCCCCTCCCATACACAGACCGGGGAAATGGGGGGGGCTCTCCTCCCATACACAGACCTGGGAAATGGGGGGGCTCTCCTCCCATACACATACCTAGGAAATGGGGGGGCTCTCCTCCCATACACAGACCTAGGAAATAGGGGGGCTCTCCTCCCATACACAGACCTGGGAAATGGGGGGGCTCTCCTCCCATACACAGACCTGGGAAATGGGGGGCTCTCCTCCCATACACAGACCTGGGAAATGGGGGGGCTCTCCTCCCATACACAGACCTGGGAAATGGGGGGCTCTCCTCCCATACACAGACCTAGGAAATGGGGGGCTCTTCTCCCATACACAGACCTGGGAAATGGGGGGCTCTCCTCCCATACACAGACCTAGGAAATGGGGGGGCTCTCCTCCCACACACAGAGCAGGGAAATCGGGGGGGGGGGCTCTCCTCCCATACACAGACCTGGGAAATCGGGGGTGCTCTCCTCCCATACACAGACCTGGGAAATGGGGGGCTCTCCTCCCATACACAGACCTGGGAAATCGGGGGGGCTCTCCTCCCATACACAGACCTGGGAAATCGGGGGGCTCTCCTCCCATACACAGACCTGGGAAATGGGGGGGGCTCTCCTCCCATACACAGAACAGGGAAATGGGGGGACTCTCCTCCCATACACACACCTAGGAAATAGGGGGGCTCTCCTTCCATACACGGACCTGGGAAATGGGGGGGGCTCTCCTCCCATACACCGACCTGGGAAATGGGGGGGGCTCTCCTCCCAAACACAGACCTGGGAAATGGGGGGGCTCTCCTACCATACACATACCTAGGAAATGGGGGGGCTCTCCTCCCATACACACACCTAGGAAATAGGGGGGGCTCTCCTCTCATACACAGACCTGGGAAATGGGGGGCTCTCCTCCCATACACAGACCTGGGAAATTGGGGGCTCTCCTCCCATACACAGACCTGGGAAATGGGGGGGGCTCTCCTCCCATACACAGACCTGGGAAATGGGGGGGGCTCTCCTCCCATACACAGACCTGGGAAATGGGAGGACTCTGCTCCCATACACACACCTAGGAAATAGGGGGGGCTCTCCTCCCATACACAGACCTGGGAAATGGGGGGGCTCTCCTCCCATACACAGACCTGGGAAATGGGGGGCTCTCCTCCCATACACAGACCTGGGAAATGGGGGGCTCTCCTCCCATACACATACCTAGGAAATGGGGGGCTCTCCTCCCATACACAGACCTAGGAAATAGGGGGGGCTCTCCTCCCATACACAGACCTGGGAAATGGGGGGGCTCTCCTCCCATACACAGACCTGGGAAATGGGGGGGCTCTCCTCCCATACACAGACCTGGGAAATGGGGGGGCTCTCCTCCCATACACAGACCTGGGAAATGGGGGGGCTCTCCTCCCATACACAGACCTAGGAAATGGGGGGCTCTTCTCCCATACACAGACCTGGGAAATGGGGGGGCTCTCCTCCCATACACAGACCTAGGAAATGGGGGGGCTCTCCTCCCACACACAGAGCAGGGAAATCGGGGGGGGGGCTCTCCTCCCATACACAGACCTGGGAAATCGGGGGTGCTCTCCTCCCATACACAGACCTGGGAAATGGGGGGCTCTCCTCCCATACACAGACCTGGGAAATCGGGGGGGCTCTCCTCCCATACACAGACCTGGGAAATCGGGGGGGGGCTCTCCTCCCATACACAGACCTGGGAAATGGGGGGGGCTCTCCTCCCATACACAGAACAGGGAAATGGGGGGACTCTCCTCCCATACACACACCTAGGAAATAGGGGGGGCTCTCCTTCCATACACGGACCTGGGAAATGGGGGGGCTCTCCTCCCATACACCGACCTGGGAAATGGGGGGGCTCTCCTCCCAAACACAGACCTGGGAAATGGGGGGGCTCTCCTACCATACACATACCTAGGAAATGGGGGGGCTCTCCTCCCATACACAGACCTAGGAAATAGGGGGGGCTCTCCTCTCATATACAGACCTGGGAAATGGGGGGCTCTCCTCCCATACACAGACCTGGGAAATTGGGGGCTCTCCTCCCATACACAGACCTGGGAAATGGGGGGGGCTCTCCTCCCATACACAGACCTGGGAAATGGGAGGACTCTCCTCCCATACACACACCTAGGAAATAGGGGGGGCTCTCCTCCCATACACAGACCTGGGAAATGGGGGGGCTCTCCTCCCATACACAGACCTGGGAAATGGGGGGCTCTCCTCCCATACACAGACCTGGGAAATGGGGGGGGCTCTCCTCCCATACACATACCTAGGAAATGGGGGGCTCTCCTCCCATACACAGACCTAGGAAATAGGGGGGGCTCTCCTCCCATACACAGACCTAGGAAATGGGGGGCTCTTCTCCCATACACAGACCTGGGAAATGGGGGGGCTCTCCTCCCATACACAGACCTAGGAAATGGGGGGGCTCTCCTCCCATACACAGACCTGGGAAATGGGGGGGCTCTCCTCCCATACACAGACCTGGGAAATGGGGGGGCTCTCCTCCCATACACAGACCTGGGAAATGGGGGGGCTCTCCTCCCATACACAGACCTAGGAAATGGGGGGCTCTTCTCCCATACACAGACCTGGGAAATGGGGGGGGCTCTCCTCCCATACACAGACCTAGGAAATGGGGGACTCTCCTCCCATACACAGACCTGGGAAATCGGGGGGGCTCTCCTCCCATACACAGACCTGGGAAATCGGGGGGGCTCTCCTCCCATACACAGACCTGGGAAATGGGGGGGCTCTCCTCCCATATACAGACATGGGAAATCGGGGGGCTCTCCTCACATACACAGACCTGGGAAATCGGGGGGGCTCTCCTCCCATACACAGACCTGGGAAATGGGAGGGCTCTCCTCCCATACACAGACCTGGGAAATGGGGGGCTCTCCTCCCATACACACACCTGGGAAATGGGGGGGCTCTCCTCCCATACACAGACCTGGGAAATGGGGGGACTCTCCTCCCATACACACACCTAGGAAATAGGGGGGGCTCTCCTCCCATACACAGACCTGGGAAATGGGGGTACTCTCCTCCCATACACAGACCTGGGAAATGGGGGGGCTCTCCTCCCATACACAGACCTGGGAAATGGGGGGGCTCTCCTCCCATACACATACCTAGGAAATGGGGGGGCTCTCCTCCCATACACAGACCTAGGAAATAGGGGGGCTCTCCTCCCATACACAGACCTGGGAAATGGGGGGGCTCTCCTCCCATACACAGACCTGGGAAATGGGGGGGCTCTCCTCCCATACACAGACCTGGGAAATGGGGGGGCTCTCCTCCCATACACAGACCTGGGAAATGGGGGGCTCTCCTCCCATACACAGACCTAGGAAATGGGGGGCTCTTCTCCCATACACAGACCTGGGAAATGGGGGGCTCTCCTCCCATACACAGACCTAGGAAATGGGGGGGCTCTCCTCCCACACACAGACCTGGGAAATCGGGGGGGCTCTCCTCCCATACACAGACCTGGGAAATCGGGGGGGCTCTCCTCCCATACACAGACCTGGGAAATGGGGGGGCTCTCCTCCCATACACAGACCTGGGAAATCGGGGGGGCTCTCCTCCCATACACAGACCTGGGAAATCGGGGGGGCTCTCCTCCCATACACAGACCTAGGAAATGGGGGGCTCTTCTCCCATACACAGACCTGGGAAATGGGGGGGCTCTCCTCCCATACACAGACCTAGGAAATGGGGGGGCTCTCCTCCCATACACAGACCTGGGAAATGGGGGGGGCTCTCCTCCCATACACAGACCTGGGAAATCGGGGGGCTCTCCTCCCATACACAGACCTGGGAAATGGGGGGCTCTCCTCCCATACACAGACCTGGGAAATCGGGGGGCTCTCCTCCCATACACAGACCGGGGAAATAGAGGGGGCTCTCCTCTCATACACAGACCTGGGAAATGGGGGGCTCTCCTCCCATACACAGACCTGGGAAATGGGGGGCTCTCCTCCCATACACAGACCTGGGAAATGGGGGGGGGGCTCTCCTCCCATACACAGACCTGGGAAATGGGGGGACTCTCCTCCCATACACCGACCTGGGAAATGGGGGGGCTCTCCTCCCAAACACAGACCTGGGAAATGGGGGGGCTCTCCTCCCATACACAGACCTGGGAAATCGGGGGGGCTCTCCTCCCATACACAGACCTGGGAAATGGGGGGGCTCTACTCCCATACACAGACCTGGGAAATCGGGGGGCTCTCCTCCCATACACAGACCTGGGAAATCGGGGGGCTCTCCTCCCATACACAGACCTGGGAAATGGGGGGGCTCTCCTCCCATACACAGACCTGGGAAATGGGGGGACTCTCCTCCCATACACACACCTAGGAAATAGGGGGGCTCTCCTCCCATACACAGACCTGGGAAATGGGGGGGCTCTCCTCCCATACACCGACCTGGGAAATGGGGGGGCTCTCCTCCCAAACACAGACCTGGGAAATGGGGGGGCTCTCCTCCCATACACATACCTAGGAAATGGGGGGGCTCTCCTCCCATACACAGACCTAGGAAATAGGGGGGCTCTCCTCTCATACACAGACCTGGGAAATGGGGGGCTCTCCTCCCATACACACACCTGGGAAATGGGGGGCTCTCCTCCCATACACAGACCTGGGAAATGGGGGGACTCTCCTCCCATACACACACCTAGGAAATAGGGGGGGCTCTCCTCTCATACACAGACCTGGGAAATGGGGGGCTCTCCTCCCATACACAGACCTGGGAAATGGGGGGCTCTCCTCCCATACACAGACCTGGGAAATGGGGGGGGGCTCTCCTCCCATACACAGACCTGGGAAATGGGGGGACTCTCCTCCCATACACACACCTAGGAAATAGGGGGGGCTCTCCTCCCATACACAGACCTGGGAAATGGGGGGGCTCTCCTCCCATACACAGACCTGGGAAATGGGGGGCTCTCCTCCCATACACAGACCTGGGAAATCGGGGGGGCTCTCCTCCCATACACAGACCTGGGAAATCGGGGGGGCTCTCCTCCCATACACAGACCTGGGAAATGGGGGGCTCTCCTCCCATACACAGACCTGGGAAATGGGGGGACTCTCCTCCCATACATACACCTAGGAAATAGGGGGGGGCTCTCCTCCCATACACAGACCTGGGAAATGGGGGGGGCTCTCCTCCCATACACCGACCTGGGAAATGGGGGGGCTCTCCTCCCAAACACAGACCTGGGAAATGGGGGGGCTCTCCTCCCATACACATACCTAGGAAATGGGGGGGGCTCTCCTCCCATACAGAGACCTAGGAAATAGGGGGGGCTCTCCTCTCATACACAGACCTGGGAAATGGGGGGGCTCTCCTCCCATACACAGACCTGGAAAATGGGGGGGCTCTCCTCCCATACACAGACCTAGGAAATGGGGGGGCTCTCCTCCCATACACAGACCTGGGAAATCGGGGGGGCTCTCCTCCCATACACAGACCTGGGAAATCGGGGGGGCTCTCATACACAGACCTAGGAAATAGGGGGGGCTCTCCTTCCATACACAGACCTGGGAAATGGGGGGGGCTCTCCTCCCATACACCGACCTGGGAAATGGGGGGGCTCTCCTCCCAAACACAGACCTGGGAAATGGGGGGGCTCTCCTCCCATACACATACCTAGGAAATGGGGGGGCTCTCCTCTCATACACAGACCTAGGAAATAGGGGGGGCTCTCCTCTCATACACAGACCTGGGAAATGGGGGGGCTCTCCTCCCATACACAGACCTGGGAAATGGGGGGGCTCTCCTCCCATACACAGACCTGGGAAATGGGGGGCTCTCCTCCCATACACAGACCTAGGAAATGGGGGGCTCTTCTCCCATACACAGACCTGGGAAATGGGGGGCTCTCCTCCCATACACAGACCTAGGAAATGGGGGGGCTCTCCTCCCACACACAGACCTGGGAAATCGGGGGGGCTCTCCTCCCATACACAGACCTGGGAAATCGGGGGGGCTCTCCTCCCATACACAGACCTGGGAAATGGGGGGGCTCTCCTCCCATACACAGACCTGGGAAATCGGGGGGGGCTCTCCTCCCATACACAGACCTGGGAAATCGGGGGGGCTCTCCTCCCATACACAGACCTGGGAAATGGGGGGCTCTCCTCCCATACACAGACCTGGGAAATCGGGGGGGCTCTCCTCCCATACACAGACCTGGGAAATCGGGGGGGCTCTCCTCCCATACACAGACCTGGGAAATGGGGGGGCTCTCCTCCCATACACAGACCTGGGAAATGGGGGGACTCTCCTCCCATACATACACCTAGGAAATAGGGGGGGGCTCTCCTCCCATACACAGACCTGGGAAATGGGGGGGGCTCTCCTCCCATACACCGACCTGGGAAATGGGGGGCTCTCCTCCCAAACACAGACCTGGGAAATGGGGGGGCTCTCCTCCCATACACATACCTAGGAAATGGGGGGGGCTCTCCTCCCATACAGAGACCTAGGAAATAGGGGGGGCTCTCCTCTCATACACAGACCTGGGAAATGGGGGGCTCTCCTCCCATACACAGACCTGGAAAATGGGGGGGCTCTCCTCCCATACACAGACCTAGGAAATGGGGGGGCTCTCCTCCCATACACAGACCTGGGAAATCGGGGGGGCTCTCCTCCCATACACAGACCTGGGAAATGTGGGGGCTCTCCTCCCATATACAGACCTGGGAAATGGGGGGCTCTCCTCCCATATACAGACCTGGGAAATGGGGGGGCTCTCCTCCCATACACAGACCTGGGAAATGGGGGGACTCTCCTCCCATACACACACCTAGGAAATAGGGGGGGCTCTCCTCCCATACACAGACCTGGGAAATGGGGGGGCTCTCCTCCCATACACCGACCTGGGAAATGGGGGGGCTCTCCTCCCATACACAGACCTGGGAAATGGGGGGGCTCTCCTCCCATACACAGACCTGGGAAATGGGGGGGCTCTCCTCCCATACACAGACCTGGGAAATGGGGGGGCTCTCCTCCCATACACACACCTGGGAAATGGGGGGGCTCTCCTCCCATACACAGACCTGGGAAATGGGGGGACTCTCCTCCCATACACACACCTAGGAAATAGGGGGGGCTCTCCTCCCATACACAGACCTGGGAAATGGGGGGGGGGCTCTCCTCCCATACACCGACCTGGGAAATGGGGGGGCTCTCCTCCCATACACAGACCTGGGAAATGGGGGGGCTCTCCTCCCATACACATACCAAGGAAATGGGGGGGCTCTCCTCCCATACACAGACCTAGGAAATAGGGGGGGGCTCTCCTCTCATACACAGACCTGGGAAATGGGGGGCTCTCCTCCCATACACAGACCTGGGAAATGGGGGGCTCTCCTCCCATACACAGACCTGGGAAATGGGGGGGGCTCTCCTCCCATACACAGACCTGGGAAATGGGGGGGCTCTCCTCCCATACACAGACCTGGGAAATGGGGGGCTCTCCTCCCATACACATACCTAGGAAATGGGGGGGGCTCTCCTCCCATACACAGACCTAGGAAATAGGGTGGGCTCTCCTCCCATACACATACCTAGGAAATGGGGGGGCTCTCCTCCCATACACAGACCTAGGAAATAGGGGGGGCTCTCCTCCCATACACAGACCTGGGAAATGGGGGGGGGGCTCCCCTCCCATACACAGACCTGGGAAATGGGGGGGCTCTCCTCCCATACACAGACCTGGGAAATGGGGGGGCTCTCCTCCCATACACATACCTAGGAAATGGGGGGGCTCTCCTCCCATACACAGACCTAGGAAATAGGGGGGCTCTCCTCCCATACACAGACCTGGGAAATGGGGGGGCTCTCCTCCCATACACAGACCTGGGAAATGGGGGGCTCTCCTCCCATACACAGACCTGGGAAATGGGGGGGCTCTCCTCCCATACACAGACCTGGGAAATGGGGGGCTCTCCTCCCATACACAGACCTAGGAAATGGGGTGCTCTTCTCCCATACACAGACCTGGGAAATGGGGGGGCTCTCCTCCCATACACAGACCTAGGAAATGGGGGGGCTCTCCTCCCACACACAGACCTGGGAAATCGGGGGGGGGGCTCTCCTCCCATACACAGACCTGGGAAATCGGGGGGCTCTCCTCCCATACACAGACCTGGGAAATGGGGGGCTCTCCTCCCATACACAGACCTGGGAAATCGGGGGGGCTCTCCTCCCATACACAGACCTGGGAAATCGGGGAGGCTCTCCTCCCATACACAGACCTGGGAAATGGGGGGGGCTCTCCTCCCATACACAGACCTGGGAAATGGGGGGACTCTCCTCCCATACACACACCTAGGAAATAGGGGGGGCTCTCCTTCCATACACAGACCTGGGAAATGGGGGGGGCTCTCCTCCCATACACCGACCTGGGAAATGGGGGGGCTCTCCTCCCAAACACAGACCTGGGAAATGGGGGGGCTCTCCTCCCATACACATACCTAGGAAATGGGGGGGCTCTCCTCTCATACACAGACCTAGGAAATAGGGGGGGCTCTCCTCTCATACACAGACCTGGGAAATGGGGGGGCTCTCCTCCCATACACAGACCTGGGAAATGGGGGGGCTCTCCTCCCATACACAGACCTGGGAAATGGGGGGGCTCTCCTCCCATACACAGACCTGGGAAATGGGGGGCTCTCCTCCCATACACAGACCTAGGAAATGGGGGGCTCTTCTCCCATACACAGACCTGGGAAATGGGGGGCTCTCCTCCCATACACAGACCTAGGAAATGGGGGGCTCTCCTCCCACACACAGACCTGGGAAATCGGGGGGGCTCTCCTCCCATACACAGACCTGGGAAATCGGGGGGGCTCTCCTCCCATACACAGACCTGGGAAATGGGGGGGCTCTCCTCCCATACACAGACCTGGGAAATGGGGGGGGGCTCTCCTCCCATACACAGACCTGGGAAATCGGGGGGGCTCTCCTCCCATACACAGACCTAGGAAATGGGGGGCTCTTCTCCCATACACAGACCTGGGAAATGGGGGGGCTCTCCTCCCATACACAGACCTAGGAAATGGGGGGGCTCTCCTCCCATACACAGACCTGGGAAATGGGGGGGGCTCTCCTCCCATACACAGACCTGGGAAATCGGGGGGGCTCTCCTCCCATACACAGACCTGGGAAATGGGGGGCTCTCCTCCCATACACAGACCTGGGAAATCGGGGGGGCTCTCCTCCCATACACAGACCTGGGAAATAGGGGGGGCTCTCCTCTCATACACAGACCTGGGAAATGGGGGGCTCTCCTCCCATACACAGACCTGGGAAATGGGGGGCTCTCCTCCCATACACAGACCTGGGAAATGGGGGGGGGGGCTCTCCTCTCATACACAGACCTGGGAAATGGGGGGACTCTCCTCCCATACACCGACCTGGGAAATAGGGGGGCTCTCCTCCCAAACACAGACCTGGGAAATGGGGGGGCTCTCCTCCCATACACAGACCTGGGAAATCGAGGGGCTCTCCTCCCATACACAGACCTGGGAAATGGGGGGGCTCTCCTCCCATACACAGACCTGGGAAATCGGGGGGGGGCTCTCCTCCCATACACAGACCTGGGAAATCGGGGGGGGCTCTCCTCCCATACACAGACCTGGGAAATGGGGGGACTCTCCTCCCATACACACACCTAGGAAATAAGGGGGGCTCTCCTCCCATACACAGACCTGGGAAATGGGGGGGGCTCTCCTCCCATACACCGACCTGGGAAATGGGGGGGCTCTCCTCCCAAACACAGACCTGGGAAATCGGGGGGCTCTCCTCCCATACACAGACCTGGGAAATGGGGGGCTCTCCTCCCATACACAGACCTGGGAAATCGGGGGGCTCTCCTCCCATACACAGACCGGGGAAATAGAGGGGGCTCTCCTCTCATACACAGACCTGGGAAATGGGGGGCTCTCCTCCCATACACAGACCTGGGAAATGGGGGGCTCTCCTCCCATACACAGACCTGGGAAATGGGGGGGGGGCTCTCCTCCCATACACAGACCTGGGAAATGGGGGGACTCTCCTCCCATACACCGACCTGGGAAATGGGGGGGCTCTCCTCCCAAACACAGACCTGGGAAATGGGGGGGCTCTCCTCCCATACACAGACCTGGGAAATCGGGGGGGCTCTCCTCCCATACACAGACCTGGGAAATGGGGGGGCTCTCCTCCCATACACAGACCTGGGAAATCGGGGGGCTCTCCTCCCATACACAGACCTGGGAAATCGGGGGGCTCTCCTCCCATACACAGACCTGGGAAATGGGGGGGCTCTCCTCCCATACACAGACCTGGGAAATGGGGGGACTCTCCTCCCATACACACACCTAGGAAATAGGGGGGCTCTCCTCCCATACACAGACCTGGGAAATGGGGGGGCTCTCCTCCCATACACCGACCTGGGAAATGGGGGGGCTCTCCTCCCAAACACAGACCTGGGAAATGGGGGGGCTCTCCTCCCATACACATACCTAGGAAATGGGGGGGCTCTCCTCCCATACACAGACCTAGGAAATAGGGGGGCTCTCCTCTCATACACAGACCTGGGAAATGGGGGGCTCTCCTCCCATACACACACCTGGGAAATGGGGGGCTCTCCTCCCATACACAGACCTGGGAAATGGGGGGACTCTCCTCCCATACACACACCTAGGAAATAGGGGGGGCTCTCCTCTCATACACAGACCTGGGAAATGGGGGGCTCTCCTCCCATACACAGACCTGGGAAATGGGGGGCTCTCCTCCCATACACAGACCTGGGAAATGGGGGGGGGGGGCTCTCCTCCCATACACAGACCTGGGAAATGGGGGGACTCTCCTCCCATACACACACCTAGGAAATAGGGGGGGCTCTCCTCCCATACACAGACCTGGGAAATGGGGGGGCTCTCCTCCCATACACAGACCTGGGAAATGGGGGGCTCTCCTCCCATACACAGACCTGGGAAATCGGGGGGGCTCTCCTCCCATACACAGACCTGGGAAATCGGGGGGGCTCTCCTCCCATACACAGACCTGGGAAATGGGGGGGCTCTCCTCCCATACACAGACCTGGGAAATGGGGGGACTCTCCTCCCATACATACACCTAGGAAATAGGGGGGGGGCTCTCCTCCCATACACAGACCTGGGAAATGGGGGGGGCTCTCCTCCCATACACCGACCTGGGAAATGGGGGGGCTCTCCTCCCAAACACAGACCTGGGAAATGGGGGGGCTCTCCTCCCATACACATACCTAGGAAATGGGGGGGGCTCTCCTCCCATACAGAGACCTAGGAAATAGGGGGGGCTCTCCTCTCATACACAGACCTGGGAAATGGGGGGGGCTCTCCTCCCATACACAGACCTGGAAAATGGGGGGGCTCTCCTCCCATACACAGACCTAGGAAATGGGGGGGCTCTCCTCCCATACACAGACCTGGGAAATCGGGGGGGCTCTCCTCCCATACACAGACCTGGGAAATCGGGGGGGCTCTCATACACAGACCTAGGAAATAGGGGGGGCTCTCCTTCCATACACAGACCTGGGAAATGGGGGGGGCTCTCCTCCCATACACCGACCTGGGAAATGGGGGGGCTCTCCTCCCAAACACAGACCTGGGAAATGGGGGGGCTCTCCTCCCATACACATACCTAGGAAATGGGGGGGCTCTCCTCTCATACACAGACCTAGGAAATAGGGGGGGCTCTCCTCTCATACACAGACCTGGGAAATGGGGGGGCTCTCCTCCCATACACAGACCTGGGAAATGGGGGGGCTCTCCTCCCATACACAGACCTGGGAAATGGGGGGGCTCTCCTCCCATACACAGACCTGGGAAATGGGGGGCTCTCCTCCCATACACAGACCTAGGAAATGGGGGGCTCTTCTCCCATACACAGACCTGGGAAATGGGGGGCTCTCCTCCCATACACAGACCTAGGAAATGGGGGGGCTCTCCTCCCACACACAGACCTGGGAAATCGGGGGGGCTCTCCTCCCATACACAGACCTGGGAAATCGGGGGGGCTCTCCTCCCATACACAGACCTGGGAAATGGGGGGGCTCTCCTCCCATACACAGACCTGGGAAATCGGGGGGGGCTCTCCTCCCATACACAGACCTGGGAAATCGGGGGGGCTCTCCTCCCATACACAGACCTGGGAAATGGGGGGCTCTCCTCCCATACACAGACCTGGGAAATCGGGGGGGCTCTCCTCCCATACACAGACCTGGGAAATCGGGGGGGCTCTCCTCCCATACACAGACCTGGGAAATGGGGGGGCTCTCCTCCCATACACAGACCTGGGAAATGGGGGGACTCTCCTCCCATACATACACCTAGGAAATAGGGGGGGGCTCTCCTCCCATACACAGACCTGGGAAATGGGGGGGGCTCTCCTCCCATACACCGACCTGGGAAATGGGGGGCTCTCCTCCCAAACACAGACCTGGGAAATGGGGGGGCTCTCCTCCCATACACATACCTAGGAAATGGGGGGGGCTCTCCTCCCATACAGAGACCTAGGAAATAGGGGGGGCTCTCCTCTCATACACAGACCTGGGAAATGGGGGGCTCTCCTCCCATACACAGACCTGGAAAATGGGGGGGCTCTCCTCCCATACACAGACCTAGGAAATGGGGGGGCTCTCCTCCCATACACAGACCTGGGAAATCGGGGGGGCTCTCCTCCCATACACAGACCTGGGAAATGTGGGGGCTCTCCTCCCATATACAGACCTGGGAAATGGGGGGCTCTCCTCCCATATACAGACCTGGGAAATGGGGGGGCTCTCCTCCCATACACAGACCTGGGAAATGGGGGGACTCTCCTCCCATACACACACCTAGGAAATAGGGGGGGCTCTCCTCCCATACACAGACCTGGGAAATGGGGGGGCTCTCCTCCCATACACCGACCTGGGAAATGGGGGGGCTCTCCTCCCATACACAGACCTGGGAAATGGGGGGGCTCTCCTCCCATACACAGACCTGGGAAATGGGGGGGCTCTCCTCCCATACACAGACCTGGGAAATGGGGGGGCTCTCCTCCCATACACACACCTGGGAAATGGGGGGGCTCTCCTCCCATACACAGACCTGGGAAATGGGGGGACTCTCCTCCCATACACACACCTAGGAAATAGGGGGGGCTCTCCTCCCATACACAGACCTGGGAAATGGGGGGGGGGCTCTCCTCCCATACACCGACCTGGGAAATGGGGGGGCTCTCCTCCCATACACAGACCTGGGAAATGGGGGGGCTCTCCTCCCATACACATACCAAGGAAATGGGGGGGCTCTCCTCCCATACACAGACCTAGGAAATAGGGGGGGGCTCTCCTCTCATACACAGACCTGGGAAATGGGGGGCTCTCCTCCCATACACAGACCTGGGAAATGGGGGGCTCTCCTCCCATACACAGACCTGGGAAATGGGGGGGGCTCTCCTCCCATACACAGACCTGGGAAATGGGGGGGCTCTCCTCCCATACACAGACCTGGGAAATGGGGGGCTCTCCTCCCATACACATACCTAGGAAATGGGGGGGGCTCTCCTCCCATACACAGACCTAGGAAATAGGGTGGGCTCTCCTCCCATACACATACCTAGGAAATGGGGGGGCTCTCCTCCCATACACAGACCTAGGAAATAGGGGGGGCTCTCCTCCCATACACAGACCTGGGAAATGGGGGGGGGGCTCCCCTCCCATACACAGACCTGGGAAATGGGGGGGCTCTCCTCCCATACACAGACCTGGGAAATGGGGGGGCTCTCCTCCCATACACATACCTAGGAAATGGGGGGGCTCTCCTCCCATACACAGACCTAGGAAATAGGGGGGCTCTCCTCCCATACACAGACCTGGGAAATGGGGGGGCTCTCCTCCCATACACAGACCTGGGAAATGGGGGGCTCTCCTCCCATACACAGACCTGGGAAATGGGGGGGCTCTCCTCCCATACACAGACCTGGGAAATGGGGGGCTCTCCTCCCATACACAGACCTAGGAAATGGGGTGCTCTTCTCCCATACACAGACCTGGGAAATGGGGGGGCTCTCCTCCCATACACAGACCTAGGAAATGGGGGGCTCTCCTCCCACACACAGACCTGGGAAATCGGGGGGGGGGCTCTCCTCCCATACACAGACCTGGGAAATCGGGGGGCTCTCCTCCCATACACAGACCTGGGAAATGGGGGGCTCTCCTCCCATACACAGACCTGGGAAATCGGGGGGGCTCTCCTCCCATACACAGACCTGGGAAATCGGGGAGGCTCTCCTCCCATACACAGACCTGGGAAATGGGGGGGGCTCTCCTCCCATACACAGACCTGGGAAATGGGGGGACTCTCCTCCCATACACACACCTAGGAAATAGGGGGGGCTCTCCTTCCATACACAGACCTGGGAAATGGGGGGGGCTCTCCTCCCATACACCGACCTGGGAAATGGGGGGGCTCTCCTCCCAAACACAGACCTGGGAAATGGGGGGGCTCTCCTCCCATACACATACCTAGGAAATGGGGGGGCTCTCCTCTCATACACAGACCTAGGAAATAGGGGGGGCTCTCCTCTCATACACAGACCTGGGAAATGGGGGGGCTCTCCTCCCATACACAGACCTGGGAAATGGGGGGGCTCTCCTCCCATACACAGACCTGGGAAATGGGGGGGCTCTCCTCCCATACACAGACCTGGGAAATGGGGGGCTCTCCTCCCATACACAGACCTAGGAAATGGGGGGCTCTTCTCCCATACACAGACCTGGGAAATGGGGGGCTCTCCTCCCATACACAGACCTAGGAAATGGGGGGCTCTCCTCCCACACACAGACCTGGGAAATCGGGGGGGCTCTCCTCCCATACACAGACCTGGGAAATCGGGGGGGCTCTCCTCCCATACACAGACCTGGGAAATGGGGGGGCTCTCCTCCCATACACAGACCTGGGAAATCGGGGGGGCTCTCCTCCCATACACAGACCTGGGAAATCGGGGGGGCTCTCCTCCCATACACAGACCTAGGAAATGGGGGGCTCTTCTCCCATACACAGACCTGGGAAATGGGGGGGCTCTCCTCCCATACACAGACCTAGGAAATGGGGGGGCTCTCCTCCCATACACAGACCTGGGAAATGGGGGGGGCTCTCCTCCCATACACAGACCTGGGAAATCGGGGGGGCTCTCCTCCCATACACAGACCTGGGAAATGGGGGGCTCTCCTCCCATACACAGACCTGGGAAATCGGGGGGGCTCTCCTCCCATACACAGACCTGGGAAATAGGGGGGGCTCTCCTCTCATACACAGACCTGGGAAATGGGGGGCTCTCCTCCCATACACAGACCTGGGAAATGGGGGGCTCTCCTCCCATACACAGACCTGGGAAATGGGGGGGGGGGCTCTCCTCTCATACACAGACCTGGGAAATGGGGGGACTCTCCTCCCATACACCGACCTGGGAAATAGGGGGGCTCTCCTCCCAAACACAGACCTGGGAAATGGGGGGGCTCTCCTCCCATACACAGACCTGGGAAATCGAGGGGCTCTCCTCCCATACACAGACCTGGGAAATGGGGGGGCTCTCCTCCCATACACAGACCTGGGAAATCGGGGGGGGCTCTCCTCCCATACACAGACCTGGGAAATCGGGGGGGGCTCTCCTCCCATACACAGACCTGGGAAATGGGGGGACTCTCCTCCCATACACACACCTAGGAAATAAGGGGGGCTCTCCTCCCATACACAGACCTGGGAAATGGGGGGGGCTCTCCTCCCATACACCGACCTGGGAAATGGGGGGGCTCTCCTCCCAAACACAGACCTGGGAAATGGGGGGGCTCTCCTCCCATACACATACCTAGGAAATGGGGGGGCTCTCCTCCCATACACAGACCTAGGAAATAGGGGGGGGGCTCTCCTCTCATACACAGACCTGGGAAATGGGGGGCTCTCCTCCCATACACAGACCTGGGAAATGGGGGGCTCTCCTCCCATACACAGACCTGGGAAATGGGGGGGGCTCTCCTCCCATACACAGACCTGGGAAATGGGGGGACTCTCCTCCCATACACACACCTAGGAAATAGGGGGGGGCTCTCCTCTCATACACAGACCTGGGAAATGGGGGGCTCTCCTCCCATACACAGACCTGGGAAATGGGGGGCTCTCCTCCCATACACAGACCTGGGAAATGGGGGGGGGCTCTCCTCCCATACACAGACCTGGGAAATGGGGGGACTCTCCTCCCATACACACACCTAGGAAATAGGGGGGGCTCTCCTCCCATACACAGACCTGGGAAATGGGGGGGCTCTCCTCCCATACACAGACCTGGGAAATGGGGGGCTCTCCTCCCATACACAGACCTGGGAAATGGGGGGGCTCTCCTCCCATACACAGACCTGGGAAATCGGGGGGGCTCTCCTCCCATACACAGACCTGGGAAATGGGGGGGCTCTCCTCCCATACACAGACCTGGGAAATGGGGGGACTCTCCTCCCATACACACACCTAGGAAATAGGGGGGGCTCTCCTCCCATACACAGACCTGGGAAATGGGGGGGCTCTCCTCCCATACACCGACCTGGGAAATGGGGGGCTCTCCTCCCAAACACAGACCTGGGAAATGGGGGGGCTCTCCTCCCATACACATACCTAGGAAATGGGGGGGCTCTCCTCCCATACACAGACCTAGGAAATAGGGGGGGCTCTCCTCTCATACACAGACCTGGGAAATGGGGGGCTCTCCTCCCATACACAGACCTGGGAAATGGGGGGCTCTCCTCCCATACACAGACCTGGGAAATGGGGGGGGGGCTCTCCTCCCATACACAGACCTGGGAAATGGGGGGACTCTCCTCCCATACACACACCTAGGAAATAGGGGGGGCTCTCCTCCCATACACAGACCTGGGAAATGGGGGGGCTCTCCTCCCATACACAGACCTGGGAAATGGGGGGCTCTCCTCCCATACACAGACCTGGGAAATGGGGGGGGCTCTCCTCCCATATACATACCTAGGAAATGGGGGGGCTCTCCTCCCATACACAGACCTAGGAAATAGGGGGGGCTCTCCTCCCATACACAGACCTGGGAAATGGGGGGGCTCTCCTCCCATACAAAGACCTGGGAAATGGGGGGGCTCTCCTCCCATACACAGACCTGGGATATGGGGGGGCTCTCCTCCCATACACAGACCTGGGAAATGGGGGGGCTCTCCTCCCATACACAGACCTAGGAAATGGGGGGCTCTTCTCCCATACACAGACCTGGGAAATGGGGGGGCTCTCCTCCCATACACAGACCTAGGAAATGGGGGGGCTCTCCTCCCATACACAGACCTGGGAAATCGGGGGGCTCTCCTCCCATACACAGACCTGGGAAATCGGGGGGGCTCTCCTCCCATACACAGACCTGGGAAATGGGGGGGCTCTCCTCCCATATACAGACCTGGGAAATCGGGGGGCTCTCCTCACATACACAGACCTGGGAAATCGGGGGGGCTCTCCTCCCATACACAGACCTGGGAAATGGGGGGGCTCTCCTCCCATACACAGACCTGGGAAATGGGGGGGCTCTCCTCCCATACACACACCTGGGAAATGGGGGGGCTCTCCTCCCATACACAGACCTGGGAAATGGGGGGACTCTCCTCCCATACACACACCTAGGAAATAGGGGGGGCTCTCCTCCCATACACAGACCTGGGAAATGGGGGGGGCTCTCCTCCCATACACCGACCTGGGAAATGGGGGGCTCTCCTCCCATACACAGACCTGGGAAATGGGGGGGCTCTCCTCCCATACACATACCAAGGAAATGGGGGGGGCTCTCCTCCCATACACAGACCTAGGAAATAGGGGGGGGCTCTCCTCTCATACACAGACCTGGGAAATGGGGGGCTCTCCTCCCATACACAGACCTGGGAAATGGGGGGCTCTCCTCCCATACACAGACCTGGGAAATGGGGGGGGGCTCTCCTCCCATACACAGACCTGGGAAATGGGGGGACTCTCCACCCATACACACACCTAGGAAATAGGGGGGGCTCTCCTCCCATACACAGACCTGGGAAATGGGGGGCTCTCCTCCCATACACAGACCTGGGAAATGGGGGGGGCTCTCCTCCCATACACAGACCTGGGAAATGGGGGGGGGCTCTCCTCCCATACACAGACCTGGGAAATGGGGGGCTCTCCTCCCATACACAGACCTAGGAAATGGGGGGCTCTTCTCCCTTACACAGACCTGGGAAATGGGGGGCTCTCCTCCCATACACAGACCTAGGAAATGGGGGGGCTCTCCTCCCACACACAGACCTGGGAAATCGGGGGGGGCTCTCCTCCCATACACAGACCTGGGAAATCGGGGGGGCTCTCCTCCCATACACAGACCTGGGAAATGGGGGGACTCTCCTCCCATACACCGACCTGGGAAATAGGGGGGCTCTCCTCCCAAACACAGACCTGGGAAATGGGGGGGCTCTCCTCCCATACACAGACCTGGGAAATCAAGGGGCTCTCCTCCCATACACAGACCTGGGAAATGGGGGGGCTCTCCTCCCATACACAGACCTGGGAAATCGGGGGGGGCTCTCCTCCCATACACAGACCTGGGAAATCGGGGGGGCTCTCCTCCCATACACAGACCTGGGAAATGGGGGGCTCTCCTCCCATACACAGACCTGGGAAATGGGGGGACTCTCCTCCCATACACACACCTAGGAAATAGGGGGGGCTCTCCTCCCATACACAGACCTGGGAAATGGGGGGGGCTCTCCTCCCATACACCGACCTGGGAAATGGGGGGGCTCTCCTCCCAAACACAGACCTGGGAAATGGGGGGGCTCTCCTCCCATACACATACCTAGGAAATGGGGGGGCTCTCCTCCCATACACAGACCTAGGAAATAGGGGGGGCTCTCCTCTCATACACAGACCTGGGAAATGGGGGGCTCTCCTCCCATACACAGACCTGGGAAATGGGGGGCTCTCCTCCCATACACAGACCTGGGAAATGGGGGGGGGGGGCTCTCCTCCCATACACAGACCTGGGAAATGGGGGGACTCTCCTCCCATACACACACCTAGGAAATAGGGGGGGGGGCTCTCCTCTCATACACAGACCTGGGAAATGGGGGGCTCTCCTCCCATACACAGACCTGGGAAATGGGGGGCTCTCCTCCCATACACAGACCTGGGAAATGGGGGGGGGGGGCTCTCCTCCCATACACAGACCTGGGAAATGGGGGGACTCTCCTCCCATACACACACCTAGGAAATAGGGGGGGCTCTCCTCCCATACACAGACCTGGGAAATGGGGGGGCTCTCCTCCCATACACAGACCTGGGAAATGGGGGGCTCTCCTCCCATACACAGACCTGGGAAATGGGGGGGCTCTCCTCCCATACACAGACCTGGGAAATCGGGGGGGCTCTCCTCCCATACACAGACCTGGGAAATGGGGGGGCTCTCCTCCCATACACAGACCTGGGAAATGGGGGGACTCTCCTCCCATACACACACCTAGGAAATAGGGGGGGCTCTCCTCCCATACACAGACCTGGGAAATGGGGGGGGCTCTCCTCCCATACACCGACCTGGGAAATGGGGGGCTCTCCTCCCAAACACAGACCTGGGAAATGGGGGGGCTCTCCTCCCATACACATACCTAGGAAATGGGGGGCTCTCCTCCCATACACAGACCTAGGAAATAGGGGGGGCTCTCCTCTCATACACAGACCTGGGAAATGGGGGGCTCTCCTCCCATACACAGACCTGGGAAATGGGGGGCTCTCCTCCCATACACAGACCTGGGAAATGGGGGGGGGGCTCTCCTCCCATACACAGACCTGGGAAATGGGGGGACTCTCCTCCCATACACACACCTAGGAAATAGGGGGGGCTCTCCTCCCATACACAGACCTGGGAAATGGGGGGGCTCTCCTCCCATACACAGACCTGGGAAATGGGGGGCTCTCCTCCCATACACAGACCTGGGAAATGGGGGGGGCTCTCCTCCCATATACATACCTAGGAAATGGGGGGGCTCTCCTCCCATACACAGACCTAGGAAATAGGGGGGGCTCTCCTCCCATACACAGACCTGGGAAATGGGGGGGCTCTCCTCCCATACACAGACCTGGGAAATGGGGGGCTCTCCTCCCATACACAGACCTGGGAAATGGGAGGGCTCTCCTCCCATACACAGACCTGGGAAATGGGGGGGCTCTCCTCCCATACACAGACCTAGGAAATGGGGGGCTCTTCTCCCATACACAGACCTGGGAAATGGGGGGGCTCTCCTCCCATACACAGACCTAGGAAATGGGGGGGCTCTCCTCCCATACACAGACCTGGGAAATCGGGGGGCTCTCCTCCCATACACAGACCTGGGAAATCGGGGGGGCTCTCCTCCCATACACAGACCTGGGAAATGGGGGGGCTCTCCTCCCATATACAGACCTGGGAAATCGGGGGGCTCTCCTCACATACACAGACCTGGGAAATCGGGGGGGCTCTCCTCCCATACACAGACCTGGGAAATGGGGGGGCTCTCCTCCCATACACAGACCTGGGAAATGGGGGGGCTCTCCTCCCATACACACACCTGGGAAATGGGGGGGCTCTCCTCCCATACACAGACCTGGGAAATGGGGGGACTCTCCTCCCATACACACACCTAGGAAATAGGGGGGGCTCTCCTCCCATACACAGACCTGGGAAATGGGGGGGGCTCTCCTCCCATACACCGACCTGGGAAATGGGGGGGCTCTCCTCCCATACACAGACCTGGGAAATGGGGGGGCTCTCCTCCCATACACATACCAAGGAAATGGGGGGGGCTCTCCTCCCATACACAGACCTAGGAAATAGGGGGGGGGCTCTCCTCTCATACACAGACCTGGGAAATGGGGGGCTCTCCTCCCATACACAGACCTGGGAAATGGGGGGCTATCCTCCCATACACAGACCTGGGAAATGGGGGGGGCTCTCCTCCCATACACAGACCTGGGAAATGGGGGGACTCTCCACCCATACACACACCTAGGAAATAGGGGGGGCTCTCCTCCCATACACAGACCTGGGAAATGGGGGGCTCTCCTCCCATACACAGACCTGGGAAATGGGGGGGGCTCTCCTCCCATACACAGACCTGGGAAATGGGGGGGGCTCTCCTCCCATACACAGACCTGGGAAATGGGGGGCTCTCCTCCCATACACAGACCTAGGAAATGGGGGGCTCTTCTCCCATACACAGACCTGGGAAATGGGGGGCTCGCCTCCCATACACAGACCTAGGAAATGGGGGGGCTCTCCTCCCACACACAGACCTGGGAAATCGGGGGGGGCTCTCCTCCCATACACAGACCTGGGAAATCGGGGGGGCTCTCCTCCCATACACAGACCTGGGAAATGGGGGGGCTCTCCTCCCATACACAGACCTGGGAAATCGGGGGGGCTCTCCTCCCATACACAGACCTGGGAAATCGGGGGGGCTCTCCTCCCATACACAGACAAGGGAAATGGGGGGGTTCTCCTCCCATACACAGACCTGGGAAATGGGGGGACTCTCATCCTATACACACACCTAGGAAATAGGGGGGGCTCTCCTCCCATACACAGACCTGGGAAATGGGGGGGGCTCTCCTCCCATACACCGACCTGGGAAATGGGGGGGCTCTCCTCCCAAACACAGACCTGGGAAATGGGGGGGCTCTCCTCCCATACACATACCTAGGAAATGGGGGGGCTCTCCTCCCATACACAGACCTAGGAAATAGGGGGGGCTCTCCTCTCATACACAGACCTGGGAAATGGGGGGCTCTCCTCCCATACACAGACCTGGGAAATGGGGGGCTCTCCTCCCATACACAGACCTGGGAAATGGGGGGGGCTCTCCTCCCATACACAGACCTGGGAAATGGGGGGACTCTCCTCCCATACACACACCTAGGAAATAGGAGGGGCTCTCCTCCCATACACAGACCTGGGAAATGGGGGGGCTCTCCTCCCATACACAGACCTGGGAAATGGGGGGCTCTCCTCCCATACACAGACCTGGGAAATGGGGGGGCTCTCCTCCCATACACATACCTAGGAAATGGGGGGGCTCTCCTCCCATACACAGACCTAGGAAATAGGGGGGGCTCTCCTCCCATACACAGACCTGGGAAATGGGGGGGCTCTCCTCCCATACACAGACCTGGGAAATGGGGGGGCTCTCCTCCCATACACAGACCTGGGAAATGGGGGGGCTCTCCTCCCATACACAGACCTAGGAAATGGGGGGCTCTCCTCCCATACACAGACCTAGGAAATAGGGGGGGCTCTCCTCCCATACACAGACCTGGGAAATGGGGGGGGGGCTCCCCTCCCATACACAGATCTGGGAAATGGGGGGGCTCTCCTCCCATACACAGACCTGGGAAATGGGGGGGCTCTCCTCCCATACACATACCTAGGAAATGGGGGGGCTCTCCTCCCATACACAGACCTAGGAAATAGGGGGGCTCTCCTCCCATACACAGACCTGGGAAATGGGGGGGCTCTCCTCCCATACACAGACCTGGGAAATGGGGGGCTCTCCTCCCATACACAGACCTGGGAAATGGGGGGGCTCTCCTCCCATACACAGACCTGGGAAATGGGGGGCTCTCCTCCCATACACAGACCTAGGAAATGGGGGGGCTCTCCTCCCACACACAGATCTGGGAAATCGGGGGGGCTCTCCTCCCATAAACAGACCTGGGAAATCGGGGGGGCTCTCCTCCCATACACAGACCTGGGAAATGGGGGGGCTCTCCTCCCATACACAGACCTGGGAAATCGGGGGGGCTCTCCTCCCATACACAGACCTGGGAAATCGGGGGGGCTCTCCTCCCATACACAGACCTAGGAAATGGGGGGCTCTTCTCCCATACACAGACCTGGGAAATGGGGGGGGCTCTCCTCCCATACACAGACCTAGGAAATGGGGGGGCTCTCCTCCCATACACAGACCTGGGAAATGGGGGGGGCTCTCCTCCCATACACAGACCTGGGAAATCGGGGGGGCTCTCCTCCCATACACAGACCTGGGAAATGGGGGGCTCTCCTCCCATACACAGACCTGGGAAATCGGGGGGGCTCTCCTCCCATACACAGACCTGGGAAATAGGGGGGGCTCTCCTCTCATACACAGACCTGGGAAATGGGGGGCTCTCCTCCCATACACAGACCTGGGAAATGGGGGGCTCTCCTCCCATACACAGACCTGGGAAATGGGGGGGGGCTTTCCTCCCATACACAGACCTGGGAAATGGGGGGACTCTCCTCCCATACACCGACCTGGGAAATGGGGGGGCTCTCCTCCCAAACACAGACCTGGGAAATGGGGGGGCTCTCCTCCCATACACAGACCTGGGAAATCGGGGGGGCTCTCCTCCCATACACAGACCTGGGAAATGGGGGGCTCTCCTCCCATACACAGACCTGGGAAATCGGGGGGGCTCTCCTCCCATACACAGACCTGGGAAATCGGGGGGGCTCTCCTCCCATACACTGACCTGGGAAATGGGGGGCTCTCCTCCCATGCACAGACCTGGGAAATGGGGGGACTCTCCTCCCATACACACACCTAGGAAATAGGGGGGGCTCTCCTCCCATACACAGACCTGGGAAATGGGGGGGGGCTCTCCTCCCATACACCGACCTGGGAAATGGGGGGGCTCTCCTCCCAAACACAGACCTGGGAAATGGGGGGGCTCTCCTCCCATACACATACCTAGGAAATGGGGGGGCTCTCCTCCCATACACAGACCTAGGAAATAGGGGGGGCTCTCCTCTCATACACAGACCTGGGAAATGGGGGGCTCTCCTCCCATACACAGACCTGGGAAATGGGGGGCTCTCCTCCCATACACAGACCTGGGAAATTGGGGGGTGGCTCTCCTCCCATACACAGACCTGGGAAATGGGGGGACTCTCCTCCCATACACACACCTAGGAAATAGGGGGGCTCTCCTCCCATACACAGACCTGGGAAATGGGGGGGCTCTCCTCCCATACACAGACCTGGGAAATGGGGGGCTCTCCTCCCATACACAGACCTGGGAAATGGGGGGGCTCTCCTCCCATACACATACCTAGGAAATGGGGGGGGCTCTCCTCCCATACACAGACCTAGGAAATAGGGGGGGCTCTCCTCCCATACACAGACCTGGGAAATGGGGGGGCTCTCCTCCCATACACAGACCTGGGAAATGGGGGGGCTCTCCTCCCATACACAGACCTGGGAAATGGGGGGGCTCTCCTCCCATACACAGACCTGGGAAATGGGGGGGCTCTCCTCCCATACACAGACCTAGGAAATGGGGGGCTCTTCTCCCATACACAGACCTGGGAAATGGGGGGGCTCTCCTCCCATACACAGACCTAGGAAATGGGGGGGCTCTCCTCCCATACACAGACCTGGGAAATCGGGGGGGCTCTCCTCCCATACACAGACCTGGGAAATCGGGGGGGCTCTCCTCCCATACACAGACCTGGGAAATGGGGGGGCTCTCCTCCCATATACAGACCTGGGAAATCGGGGGCTCTCCTCACATACACAGACCTGGGAAATCGGGGGGGCTCTCCTCCAATACACAGACCTGGGAAATGGGGGGGCTCTCCTCCCATACACAGACCTGGGAAATGGGGGGGCTCTCCTCCCATACACACACCTGGGAAATGGGGGGGCTCTCCTCCCATACACAGACCTGGGAAATGGGGGGACTCTCCTCCCATACACACACCTAGGAAATAGGGGGGGCTCTCCTCCCATACACAGACCTGGGAAATGGGGGGGGCTCTCCTCCCATACACCGACCTGGGAAATGGGGGGGCTCTCCTCCCATACACAGACCTGGGAAATGGGGGGGCTCTCCTCCCATACACATACCAAGGAAATGGGGGGGCTCTCCTCCCATACACAGACCTAGGAAATAGGGGGGGGGGCTCTCCTCTCATACACAGACCTGGGAAATGGGGGGCTCTCCTCCCATACACAGACCTGGGAAATGGGGGGCTCTCCTCCCATACACAGACCTGGGAAATGGGGGGGGCTCTCCTCCCATACACAGACCTGGGAAATGGGGGGACTCTCCACCCATACACACACCTAGGAAATAGGGGGGGCTCTCCTCCCATACACAGACCTGGGAAATGGGGGGGCTCTCCTCCCATACACAGACCTGGGAAATGGGGGGGGGCTCTCCTCCCATACACAGACCTGGGAAATGGGGGGGGCTCTCCTCCCATACACATACCTAGGAAATGGGGGGGCTCTCCTCCCATACACAGACCTAGGAAATAGGGGGGGCTCTCCTCCCATACACAGACCTGGGAAATGGGGGGGCTCTCCTCCCATACACAGACCTGGGAAATGGGGGGGCTCTCCTCCCATACACAGACCTGGGAAATGGGCGGGGGCTCTCCTCCCATACACAGACCTGGGAAATGGGGGTGCTCTCCTCCCATACACAGACCTGGGAAATGGGGGGGCTCTCCTCCCATACACAGACCTGGGAAATGGGGGGGCTCTCCTCCCATACACAGACCTGGGAGATGGGGGGGCTCTCCTCCCATACACAGACCTGGGAAATGGGGGGCTCTCCTCCCATACACAGACCTGGGAAATGGGGGGGCTCTCCTCCCATACACACACCTGGGAAATGGGGGGGCTCTCCTCCCATACACAGACCTGGGAAATGGGGGGCTCTCCTCCCATACACAGACCTGGGAAATGGGGGGGCTCTCCTCCCATACACAGACCTGGGAAATGGGGGAGCTCTCCTCCCATACACAGACCTGGGAAATGGGGGAGCTCTCCTCCCATACACATACCTGGGAAATGGGGGGCTCTCCTCCCATACACAGACCTGGGAAATGGGGGGGCTCTCCTCCCATACACATACCTAGGAAATGGGGGGCTCTCCTCCCATACACAGACCTGGGAAATGGGGGGGGGCTCTCCTCCCATACACAGACCTGGGAAATGGGGGGCTCTCCTCCCATACACAGACCTGGGAAATGGGGGGGCTCTCCTCCCATACACACACCTGGGAAATGGGGGGGCTCTCCTCCCATACACAGACCTGGGAAATGGGGGGGCTCTCCTCCCATACACAGACCTAGGAAATGGGGGGGCTCTCCTCCCATACACACACCTGGGAAATGGGGGGGCTCTCTTCCCATACATAGACCTGGGAAATGGGGGGGCTCCTTCCATCTCTCCTTCTACACATCCATCCATTCATTGCTTTCACCATCAATCTATCCATCTGACCTTCCATTTATCCATCCGCCTGTCTCTACATCCATCTATCCATCCATTCTCCTATCCTCCCTCCCTCCATCCATTCATCCATCCCTTCCTCCCTCCATCCATCCATCCCAGATCTCTATGAAGGTATTTCAGTTTTGTAGATGTGCCCTCCGTCATTCTCCCCCTAGAGGGCGCTCTGGGCCTTCATTACATTATATCGGTGAAGTTGGGTGATTTCCCCCCACGCAGCCCACAGAAAGTTTCATTTCTTCTTTCTGGGGTCCTTATTATAATACCCCCCCCCCCCCCCCAAAAAAAAAAAAAAAACTCTCTGTAGTACATGGTTGGAGGCATAAAAATAAAACCAAATTGAGATTTACCGTCTCTGAGGACAATTGTCAGTCTGACCACAGACAGGGAGATCTCACCAGGAATGGTGGCCAGGCACATCAGGAATCATAGGCGTGCGCACACCCTAATCCCCCCCATGCGTTTTAGTGTTATCGTTCTGTGTAGCAACAGGAACATGGGAAAGATCTCCCTCTTACCGACTCTGCCATAAGAGAAATGTTTATCCTTTTCTCTTTCACTGTACCAGCAGGGAGATCAATGTGCTGGGGTCATATATATGTAGATACATACACATGCATGTGGGTTTGAGCTTAAGGGTGCACACCTATGTCAGGAATATAAAGGACAGAAATATCTAGTATAGATATTGTTCTCCTGCCCGGGGGGGTCTGAGGTGAGGGTTCTCCTGCCCAGGGGAGGTGAGTGTTTTCTTGCCGGGGTGGAGGGGGGGTGTGAGGGTTCTCCTGCCTGGGGGGGGGGGGGTTCTGCTGCCCGGGGGGGGTGAGGGTTCTCCTGCCTGGGGGAGGTGAAGGTTCTCCTGCCTGAGGGGTGAAGGTTCTCCTGCCCAAGGGAGGTGAAGGTTCTCCTGCCTGGGGGAGGTGAAGGTTCTCCTGCCTGAGGGGTGAGGGTTCTCCTGCCTGGGGGAGGTGAAGGTTCTCCTGCCTGGGGGGTGAGGGTTCTCCTGCCCAAGGGAGGTGAAGGTTCTCCTGCCCCCGGGGGGAGGTGAGGGTTCTCCTGCCTGGGGGAGGTGAAGGTTCTCCTGCCTGGGGGGTGAGGGTTCTCCTGCCCAAGGGAGGTGAAGGTTCTCCTGCCTGGGGGAGGTGAAGGTTCTCCTGCCTGAGGGGTGAGGGTTCTCCTGCCCAGGGGAGGTGAAGGTTCTCCTGCCTGGGGGGGTGAGGGTTCTCCTGCCCAGGGGAGGTGAAGGTTCTCCTGCCTGAGGGGTGAGGGTTCTCCTGCCCAGGGGAGGTGAAGGTTCTCCTGCCTGAGGGGTGAGGGTTCTCCTTCCCAAGGGAGGTGAAGGTTCTCCTGCCTGAGGGGTGAGGGTTCTCCTGCCTGGGGGAGTTGAACACAAATGATCTTTTACTCCACCCAGCACTGATATTTATTGGATGGGTGGATTCTGGTGGGAAGAGTCTCCTGATGACTTCTCTGGGGTCCTCTTTGATCTCTCAGCCAATCTCATTGACATCCTTCCTGCCCACCTTTGTGTTGGGAAGATTTCCTGGAAACACAACAGGAAGTGAGAGGAGATCTCTCAAGAATAAGAGGAGGAACAGAGGTCCCCATTGAAAGATTTCTCCTCAATTCCTGTTCTGGTGACAAATATTTGGATTTCCCACCACTTTCTGTCTCAGTGACACGAGGACAAATATAGAGGGTGAATCACCCCAGCGGGGACACCAATACCAACCTGAGAGTATTTTCTGGTGTCCCTCATCCAGAGATCCCGGAGTTAGTTGGGAATATTCCAGAGATTGAAGGGATCATCAGATGAAAGGACGGAGCGTGGCCTCTCCCATACAGTGACTCCAGTATAAACCGCCTGTAAACACCCCCTCCCCTCCCCCTCACTGGCTTTTTGGTTAACAAATGGAGCAGAGAAAAGCGTCGCCCTCCTCCGCCGCTCCGTCCACAATCTTCACTTTGTCATTCAAAACACAAACAAACCTCATTTATCAAAGAGTTCCCAATCAGACCACACCGAGCTCAGCAGCCAATCACATTGCGGATCTGACTGAGCCATGAGAATTGGTGTGGAGGTGCCACTGTCTATAATGGCGACATACACACTGCGCAGCCACCATCTCTGGATCTCACACATTCCTGCACATCGCATGTGGGGCAGCCCATTCATTCCAATGCAGAAAAGAAGTTCCTGACTCCTCCAAAAATGAACCGCGCAACGGCACAGCACTATGCTACTTCACCGTGTTACTTCACCGTGCTACTTCACCGTGCTACTTCACCGCGCTACTTCACCGTGGTACTTCACCGTGTTACTTCACCATGTTACTTCACCGTGCTACTTCACCGTGTTACTTCACTGTGCTACTTCACCGTGTTACTTCACTATGCTACTTCACCGTGTTACTTCACCGTGCTACTTCACCGTGCTACTTCACAGTGCTACTTCACCGTGTTACTTCACCGTGTTACTTCACCGTGCTACTTCACCGTGCTACTTCACCGCGCTACTTCACCGCGGTACTTCACCGTGCTACTTCACCGTGCTACTTCACAGTGCTACTTCACCGTGTTACTTCACCGTGTTACTTCACTGTGCTACTTCACCGTGTTACTTCACTGTGCTACTTCACCATGCTACTTCACCGTGCTACTTCACCGTGCTACTTCACCGTGTTACTTCACCGTGTTACTTCACCATGCTACTTCACCGTGCTACTTCACTATGCTACTTCACCGTGCTACTTCACCGTGCTACTTCACCGTGTTACTTCACCGTGTTACTTCACCATGCTACTTCACCATGCTACTTCACCGCGCTACTTCACTATGCTACTTCACCATGCTACTTCACCGTGCTACTGCACCGTGCTACTTCACCGTGTTACTTCACCGTGCTACTTCACCGTGCTACTTCACCGTGTTACTTCACCATGCTACTTCACCGTGTTACTTCACCGTGCTACTTCACCATGCTACTTCACCGTGCTACTTCACCGTGTTACTTCACCATGCTACTTTACCGTGTTACTTCACCGTGCTACTTCACCGTGCTACTTCACCGTGCTACTTCAGCGTGTTACTTCACCGTGCTACTTCACCGTGCTACTTCAGCGTGTTACTTCACCGTGCTACTTCACAGTGTTACTTCACCGTGCTACTTCACCGTGCTACTTCACCATGCTACTTCACCGTGTTACTTCACCGTGCTACTTCACCGTGCTACTTCACCGTGTTACTTCACCATGCTACTTCACCGTGTTACTTCACCGTGCTACTTCACCATGCTACTTCACCGTGCTACTTCACCGTGCTACTTCACCGTGCTACTTCACCGTGTTACTTCACCATGCTACTTTACCGTGTTACTTCACTGTGCTACTTCACCGTGCTACTTCACCGTGCTACTTCAGCGTGTTACTTCACCGTGCTACTTCACAGTGTTACTTCACCGTGCTACTTCACCGTGTTACTTCACTGCGCTACTTCACCGCGTTACTTCACCGTGCTACAGCACCGTGTTACTTCACCATGCTACTTCACCGTGCTACTTCACCATGCTACTTCACCGTGCTACTTCACCGTGCTACAGCACTATGCTACTTCACCGTGCTACTTCACTAAGCTACTTCACCGTGCTACTTCACCAAGCTACTTCACCGTGCTACTTCACCGTGTTACTTCACCGTGCTACAGCACTATGCTACTTCACCGTGCTACTTCACCGTGTTACTTCACCATGCTACTTCACCGTGCTACAGCACCATGCTACTTCACCGTGCTAGTTCATCGTGCTACTTCATGCTACTTCACCATGTTACTTCACCATGCTACTTCACCGTGCTACTTCATGCTACTTCACCATGCTACATCACTATGCTACTTCACCGTGCTACTTCACCATGCTACTTCACCGTGCTACAGCACTATGCTACCTCACCATGATACTTCACCGTGCTACTTCACCGTGCTACTTCACCATGATACTTCACCATGCTACTTCACCATGCTACTTCACCGTGCTACTTCACCGTGCTACATCACCGTGCTACTTCACTGTGCTACAGCATCATGCTACTTCACCGTGCTACAGCACCATGCTACTTCACCGTGCTACTTCACCTCACTTCACCGTGCTACTTCACCTCACTTCACCATGCTACTTCACCGTGCTACAGCATCATGCTACTTCACCGTGCTACTTCACCATGCTACTTCACCGTGCTACTTCACCATGATACTTCACCATGCTACTTCACCGTGCTACTTCATCGTGCTACTTCACCATGCTACTTCACCGTGCTACTTCATCGTGCTACTTCACCATGCTACTTCACCTCACTTCACCGTGTTACTTCACCTCACTTCACTGTGCTACTTCACCATGCTACTTCACTGTGCTACAGCACCATGCTACTTCACCATGCTACTTCACCGTGCTACAGCACCATGCTACTTCACCGTGCTACTTCACTAAGCTACTTCACCGTGCTACTTCACCATGCTACAGCACCATGCTACTTCACCGCGCTACTTCACTGTGCTACTTCACCGTGCTACAGCACCATGCTACTTCACTATGCTACTTCACTGTGCTACTTCACCATGCTACTTCACTGTGCTACTTCACCATGCTACTTCACTGTGCTACTTCACCGTGCTACAGCACCATGCTATTTCACCATGCTACTTCACCGTGCTACAGCATCATGATACTTCACTAAGCTACTTCACCACAGGGCTGTCTTTAATATTGACTGGGCCCTGGGCAAAAATTTTCTTGGGGTCCCCAACCGCCCCCCCCCCCCCCCATGCAATTTCGCTCTCCACCTGCTCTGGGACATACAATAAATATCAGCTAGACTCAAAATCTGTTTACTGTATCAGACCAGGCAGCAAATGCGATTGGTTGCCAGAGGTTACAGCACATCATTACCTCTTACTGACTGGTTGCTGGAGGTTACAGCACACCTTACAGCTCATTGATTAATTGCTAGATGTTACATGCACATGATTTTGTCTTGTTGATTGGTTGCTAGAGGTTACTGCACATCATCTCCTGACTGCCTGCACACTATGAACTGGGGAGGTGAGGGGACCCATCAATAGACAGAAAGCTCCTAGGGATCCTAGAACTGCTGGGATCAGTGGCAGTGCTGGGGGGAGGGGGGGGGTGTGATCAATGGCAATGCTGATTTTCTTACCGACTACCAATATAAAGAGGAGTTTCAACACTGGCCACCAATGTAATAGGGGTTTACACTGACCACTAATGTAATAGGGGTTTACACTGACCACTAATGTAATAGGGGTTTACACTGACCACTAATGTAATAGGAGTTTACACTGACCACTAATGTAATAACTGACCACTAATGTAATAGGGGTTTACACTGACCACTAATGTAATAGGGGTTTACACTGACCACCAATGTAATAGGGGTTTACACTGACCACCAATGTAATAGGGGTTTACACTGACCACTAATGTAATAGGGGTTTACACTGACCACCAATGTAATAGGGGTTTACACTGACCACCAATGTAATATGGGATTACACTGACCACCAATGTAATATGGGATTACACTGACCACCAATGTAATATGGGATTACACTGACCACTAATGTAATAGAAGCATTCACAGTAACCACCAATGTAAGGAGGGATTTACACTGACCACCAATGTAAGGGGAACATTCACACTGACCACTAGTGTGAATGAAAGGATTCTACACCAAGCCCCAATGTAATGAGAAGATTTACACTGACCACCAATGTAACTAAGACATTTAGCCTGCGTTCACATTTGTGTGAGTCAGGAACGCATGCAAAATCTGCGTGCTGCCCTTTATCAGATACACAGCAGTGCCATCAATTGTTAATGACACCCTCACACATCTGCTGACATGTGTCTTGGCACTGTGTGATTTTGAAAAAGGGTTTGGGACTTTCTTCCGCATGTGCAGCGCATAGAGCAGCCCTTTGAAATGAATGGGCCGCCCTACACGTGACCGCCATCTTTATCCACCCTGTCAGTACACCTTTGCATCCTAAAACCCCGGCTGACCTCTGCACCCCAAACATCCCCCATCCTCTCCACTCCAACCCTCCACCCCTATAACTCTACCTGCCTCCTCTGCTCATCTTTGCACCCACCTTCCTTACCTCTCTGCATCCCCTCCTTGCTCACCTGAGCACCCCAAACTGTAATTCTTTCTCTGCTTACCTCTGCATACCCAACACTACCCTCCCCCTCCCTCCAATTTGCTTGTCTTTGCAGAATAGGCTGATGTCAGGCTTAATGATCACAGTTGCAGTACTTTCAAGCATGCCCCTTTATCTGCCCAGTGGGCAGCATTTAGTATAGGTGATGGTGGACCTCAGGGGGGGGGCATGATATACATGAATACCGCCCTTATTTATATATTAATGCCGGTTATTTACATGTAAACACAGGGTCTGCAGGAGAGTCATCTGTACACGACAATAGAACAGAGCTGGGCAGCATTAGTAACAGAACTTCACACTGAGATATTGGGACACAGCACAGGACTAAATCTTCAAGGAACAAGGGAATTTAAATCGGGATAGTTGGCAAGTATGAGGCAGCTACTTTGGGCCCCACAACAATGACAGGGAACCCCCAGTCAGTAGATGAGGAGCCCCCAGTCAGTAGATGAGGCACCCCAGTTAGTAGACGTGGAGCCCCCATTAAGTAAATGAGGAGCCCCCAGTTAATAGAAGAGGAGCCCCCAGTCAGTAGACTTTAAGCCCCCCACTTAAATAATGAGGAGCCCCCAGTTAGTAGTTGTGGAGCTCCCAGTCACATTTCCTCATTTATCTCCAATTACATCTCAAACAATCTGCTATCATGTATGACCCCTCTGGTAACATTCCTCCTAATTCCCAATTCATGACCTGTGTGGTTCCCCTCCACCGACTGACAACCCCACCCCACCTTTCCTCAGGTGACTCCACCCTCCACCGACTGACAACCCCGCCCCACCTTTCCTCAGGTGACTCCACCCTCCACCAACTGACAACCCCGCCCCACCTTTCCTCAGGTGACTCCACCCTCCACCAACTGACAACCCCGCCCCACCTTTCCTCAGGTGACTCCACCCTCCACCAACTGACAACCCCGCCCCACCTTTCCTCAGGTGACTCCACCCTCCACCAACTGACAACCCCGCCCCACCTTTCCTCAGGTGACTCCACCCTCCACCAACTGACAACCCCGCCCCACCTTTCCTCAGGTGACTCCACCTTCCTGACACTCAGACAGGTTCTCTTATTTATCTCAGGCAGCTGTGGAATCTGCTGGAGTCACCGATCCTGATATACCCGTCCTGCTATCACTGAGCACAGCTGTGAGCAGAGACTGACTCATAAAAATGTGAGTTCACACCCAGCGCAGCGTGACCCGAAATACGCCCCAATTCACCGACCACGCGTCACTCTGCCAATTCAGGGATATAGTTAGGGTTATAGTCAGGGATATAGTTAGGATTGGGGTTATAGTCAGGGATATAGTTAGGGTTATAGTCAGGGATATAGTTAGGGTTATAGTCAGGGATATAGTTAGGGTTATAGTCAGGGATAAAGTTAGGGATATAGTTAGGGTTATAGTCAGGGATATGGTTAGGGTTATAGTCAGGGATATAGTTAGGGGTTAGGGATATAGTTAGGGTTGGAGTTATAGTCAGGGATATAGTTAGGATTGGGGTTATAGTCAGGGATATAGTTAGGGATATAGTCAGGGATATGGTTAGGGTTATAGTCAGGGATATAGTTAGGGTTATAGTCAGGGATATAGTTAGGGATATAGTCAGGGATATGGTTAGGGTTATAGTCAGGGATATCATTAGGGATATAGTCAGGGATATAGTTAGGGTTATAGTCAGGGATATAGTTAGGGTTATAGTTAGGGATATAGTTAGGGTTATAGCCAGGGATATAGTCAGGGATATAGTTAGGGTTATAGTCAGGGATATAGTTAGGGTTATAGTTAGGGATATAGTTAGGGTTATAGTCAGGGATATAGTCAGGGATATAGTTAGGGATATAGTTAGGGTTATAGTCAGGGATATAGTTAGGATTGGGGTTATAGTCAGGGATATGGTTAGGGATATAGTCAGGGATATAGTTAGGATTGGGGTTATAGTCAGGGATATAGTTAGGGTTATAGTCAGGGATATAGTTAGGGTTATAGTCAGGGATATAGTTAGGGTTATAGTTAGGGATATAGTTAGGGTTATAGTCAGGGATATAGTTAGGGTTATAGTCAGGGATATAGTTAGGGTTATAGTCAGGGATATAGTTAGGGTTATAGTCAGGGATATGGTTAGGGTTATAGTCAGGGATATAGTTAGGGTTATAGTCAGGGATATAGTTAGGGTTATAGTCAGGGATATAGTTAGGGTTATAGTCAGGGATAAAGTTAGGGATATAGTTAGGGTTATAGTCAGGGATATGGTTAGGGTTATAGTCAGGGATATAGTTAGGGGTTAGGGATATAGTTAGGGTTGGAGTTATAGTCAGGGATATAGTTAGGATTGGGGTTATAGTCAGGGATATCATTAGGGATATAGTCAGGGATATGGTTAGGGTTATAGTCAGGGATATAGTTAGGGTTATAGTCAGGGATATAGTTAGGGTTATAGTCAGGGATATAGTTAGGGTTATAGTTAGGGATATAGTTAGGGTTATAGCCAGGGATATAGTCAGGGATATAGTTAGGGTTATAGTCAGGGATATAGTTAGGGTTATAGTTAGGGATATAGTTAGGGTTATAGTCAGGGATATAGTTAGGATTGGGGTTATAGTCAGGGATATGGTTAGGGATATAGTCAGGGATATAGTTAGGATTGGGGTTATAGTCAGGGATATAGTTAGGGTTATAGTCAGGGATATAGTTAGGGTTATAGTCAGGGATATAGTTAGGGATATAGTCAGGGATATGGTTAGGGTTATAGTCAGGGATATAGTTAGGGTTATAGTCAGGGATATAGTTAGGGGTTAGGGATATAGTTAGGGTTGGAGTTATAGTCAGGGATATAGTTAGGATTGGGGTTATAGTCAGGGATATAGTCAGGGATATGGTTAGGGTTATAGTCAGGGATATAGTTAGGGTTATAGTCAGGGATATAGTTAGGGTTATAGTCAGGGATATAGTCAGGGTTATAGTCAGGGATATAGTTAGGGTTATAGTTAGGGATATGTTTAGGGTTATAGTTAGGGATATAGTTAGGGTTATAGTCAGGGATATACAGTCAGGTCCATAAATATTGGGACATCGACACAATTCTAATCTTTTTGGCTCTATACACCACCACAATGTGTTTGAAATTAAACAAACAAGATGTCCTTTAACTGCAGACTTTCAGCTTAAATTTGAGGGTATTTACATCCAAATCAGGTGAACGGTGTAGGAATTACAGCAGTTTGTATATGTGCCTCCCATTTTTTAAGGGACCAAAAGTAATGGGACAATTGGCTGCTCAGCTGTTCCATGGCCAGGTGTGTGTTATTCCCTCATTATCCAATTTACAAGGAGCAGATAAAAGGTCCATATTTAATTTCAAGTGTGCTATTTGCATTTGGAATCTGTTGCTGTCAACTCTCAATATGAGATCCAAAGAGCTGTCACTATCAGTGAAACAAGCCATCATTAGGCTGAAAAAACAAAACAAACTCATCAGAGAGATAGCAGAAACATTAGGTGTGGCCAAATCAACTGTTTGGAACATCCTTAAAAAGAAAGAACGCACCGGTGAGCCCAGCAACACCAAAAGACCTGGAAGACCACGGAAAACAACTGTGGTGGATGACCGAAGAATTCTTTCCCTGGTGAAGAAAACACCCTTCACAACAGTTGGCCAGATGAAGAACACTCTCCAGGAGGTAGGTGTATGTGTGTCAAAGTCAACAATCAAGAGAAGACTTCACCAGAGTGAATACAGAGGGTTCACCACAAGATGTAAACCATTGGTCAGCCTCAAAAACAGGAAGGCCAGATTAGAGTTTGCCAAACAACATCTAAAAAGCCTTCACAGTTCTGGAACAACATCCTATGGACAGAGGAGACCAAAATCAACTTGTACCAGAGTGATGGGAAGAGAAGAGTATGGAGAAGGAAAGGAACTGCTCATGATCCAAAGCATACCACCTCATCAGTGAAGCATGGTGGTGGTAGTGTCATGGCGTGGGCATGTATGGCTGCCAATGGAACTGGTTCTCTTGTATTTATTGATGATGTGACTGCTGACAAAAGCAGCAGGATGAATTCTGAAGTGTTTCGGACAATATTATCGGCTCATATTCAGCAAAATGCTTCAGAACTCATTGGACGGCGCTTCACAGTGTAGATGGACAATGACCCGAAGCATACTGCGAAAGTAACCAAAGAGTTTTTTAAGGGAAAAAAGTGGAATGTTATGCAATGGCCAAGTCAATCACCTGACCTGAATCCGATTGAGCATGCATTTCACTTGCTGAAGACAAAACTGAAGGGAAAATGCCCCAAGAACAAGCAGGAACTGAAGACAGTTGTAGTAAAGGCCTGGCAGAGCATCACCGGGGATGAAACCCAACGTCTGGTGATGTCTATGTGTTCCAGACTTCAGGCTGTAATTGACTGCAAAGGATTTTCAACCAAGTATTAAAAAGTGAAAGTTTGATGGATGATTTTTAATCTGTCCCATTACTTTTGGTCCCTTAAAAAGTGGGAGGCACATATACAAACTGTTGTAATTCCTACACCGTTCACCTGATTTGGATGTAAATACCCTCAAATTAAAGCTGAAAGTCTGCAGTTAAAGCACATCTTGTTCATTTCATTTCAAATCCATTGTGGCAGTGTATAGAGCCAAAAGGATTAGAATTGTGTCCATGTCCCAATATTTATGGACTTAACTGTAGTTAGGGTTAGGGTTATAGTCAGCGAGCCCCCAGTTAATAGAAGGTTAGGATTGGGGTTTTAGTCAGGGATATATTTAGGGATATAGTTAGGGGTTAGGGTTATGGTTAGGGTTAGTCTTAGGGATATAGTTAGGGTTGGAGTTATAGTCAGGGATATAGTTAGGGTTAGGTTTATCGTCAGGGAGCCCCCAGTTAATAGAAGGTTAGGATTGGGGTTATAGTCAGGGATATCATTAGGGATATAGTCAGGGATATGGTTAGGGTTATAGTCAGGGATATAGTTAGGGTTATAGTCAGGGATATAGTTAGGGTTATAGGCAGGGATATGGTTAGGGTTATAGTTAGGGATATAGTTAGGGATATAGTCAGGGATATAGTTAGGGTTATAGTCAGGGATATAGTTAGGGTTATAGCCAGGGATATAGTCAGGGATATAGTTAGGGTTATAGCCAGGGATATAGTTAGGGTTATAGTCAGGGATATAGTTAGGGTTATAGTCATGGATATAGTTAGGGTTATAGTCAGGGATATAGTTAGGGTTATAGTCAGGGATATAGTTAGGGTTATAGCCAGGGATATAGTCAGGGATATAGTTAGGGTTATAGCCAGGGATATAGTTAGGGTTATAGTCAGGGATATAGTTAGGGTTATAGTCAGGGATATAGTTAGGGTTATAGTCAGGGTTATAGCCAGGGATATAGTCAGGGATATAGTTAGGGTTATAGTCAGGAATATAGTCAGGGTTATAGTCAGGGATATAGTTAGGGTTATAGTCAGGGATATAGTTAGGGTTATAGGCAGGGATATAGTTAGGGTTATAGTTAGGGGTTAGGGTTATGGTTAGGGTTATGGTTAGCGTTTTCATTGGTGTTTTAGTTAGCATTAACCCTAGCATTAGGGTTATAGCCAGGGATATAGTTAGGGTTATAGTCAGGGATATAGTTAGGGTTATAGTCAGGGATATAGTTAGGGTTATAGTCAGGGATATAGTTAGGGTTAAAGGCAGGGATATAGTTAGGGTTATAGGCAGGGATATAGTTAGGGTTATAGTTAGGGGTTAGGGTTATGGTTAGGGTTAGTCTTAGGGTTGTCATTGGTGTTTTAGTTAGCATTAGGGTTGGTGTTAGGATTAGTTTTAGCTTTAGGGTTAGACTTAGAATAAGGGTTAGGGCCTCATTCACACTTTTGTGTCCTGATTTTGGGCAGCAAATTTATCTCATTACAGTGACAACATTCTGTGGGTGACCTTTGACCCCTGACACCATGTCAATCTCAGTCAAAGCAGTAAAAACTAACAGGGGACCCCTCCCCCCTCACAGGTAAGTCTGCACAGTTATTATCATTAAAAATAATATTAAAAAGATTACTCCAGAAGCCCGGCTGTGACAGGTTCTCTTTACAACAATCCTGCAGTCAATTGGAGTCACTATAGAAGAATAGAATTGTATCCTTCTCTGGAAACATTGTAATAATTCTTCTCTATCACAGGTGAGTCGTGTCATGTGACCTCCCTGCGGTCTCCATGGTTGTGTTTAATGGGAAAGTGTGGTGGGGTGATGCCGTCCTATTATTTGAGGACCGGATGGGCAGGTTTGGTGAGGCTACAAGTCAGGACATGACAATGCCGCATAATTCCCAGAGATGTATTCACAGCTACTGATTGGAAGCTCCACATCTACTGTCTGGGCTCCAAGTCTTCTGACTGGGGGCTCTACATCTTCTTACAGGGCTCTCTCCATGTCTACTGACTGGGGCCCCTCATCTCCTGACTGGGGGCATCTACTAACTGAGGACTCCATATCTACTAACTGAGGACTCCATATCTACTAACTGGGGACTTCACATCTACTGTCTGGGGGCCCCTCATCTACTGACTGGGGGCTCCATGTCTCCTGACTGGGGGCTTCACATATCCCAACTGGTGGGTTCACATCTACCAACTGGGTGCTCCACATCCACTGTCTGGGGGCTCCACATCTATTTGCTGGGGGCTCCACGTCTCTTGACTGGGGGCGTCACATCTACCTACTGGGGGCTCCTTATCTAACTGGGGAATCCACATCTACTAACTGGGGGCTTCAAGTCTACTGTCTGTCTGGAGACTCCACATCTCCTGACTGGGGGCTTCCCATCTACGACTGGGGGCTCCTCATCTACTAACATGGGACTCCATATCTACTAACTGGGAACTCCACATCTACTTACTGGGGGCTTCACATCTACTGACTGGGGGCTCCTAATAGGAGTGTGCTTTGGGTTTGAGGTGAATTCTGAGGATTTGAGATTTGCAGTCCCAGTGAATTAATATGGAGATTCACCTGGAAGAGTGTTTTTAAAACTAAATTGAATGGATGACCTTTGATCCTTTGATCTATGACCGGCAGGCTTAGAAGAGCTGATAAGGGGGCTTTTGGATAAATCAGCTCCCTCACTAAAAAATGGGAAAGCAACCATGGTGTTAGTGATTTGGAAACTGCTGTAATGATAAATTAGGGATAGCTGGCAAACTGCATAGGGAGAGATTAGGACTCTGTCCTTTAATTCTGTTTGCTATCTCTTTGGGCAATTGACCTCTTTGGTGCCTTTTTGTTGTTTGTTTTTATTATTATTTTTTTTTGGGGGGGGGGGGGGGTATATATTTACTGTAAGTTGGTAGAGCCTTTTTTTTTACTGTGGGATGGTCAAAGCGCAGCATCCAGAGCTTCCTTTTGTCCGCAGGACTCTGTTACGTCATGAAAGAAAAAACAAAAACACTAAGTGCAGGAACAGTGTGCACCTCCTAAACCAACCCATATCGCCCACATTCACTATACCCCCCTACCCCCATATATAAAATAAAAGTTAGGCATACACAGGTTAGGACTATTATCCCTGATTAAACTGTTCTGCTGCTGGCCAATTTTACACCGCTGTATCCTCTGCAGTATCCCAATTCTTGTAGGAAAGCCCCAGCCTGTGCTTTTTGTCTCTGGTACATTTAGTCCTAGTCTTGCTCATTGAAGCTGACAGTTGTACACTACTGTATCATCTTTGGTCTCTTCTTAATAAGAGTTTGATAGAAACATTATATTCATATATCATACTGGGACGGGACATTATATTCATATACCATACTGGGAGTGGTCCTATATTCATATACCATACTGGGAGTGGTCCTATATTCATATACCATACTGGGAGTGGTCCTATATTCATATACCATACTGGGAGTGGTCCTATATTCATATACCATACTGGGAGTGGTCCTATATTCATATACCATACTGGGAGGGGGCTTTGTATTCATTTATCATACTGGGACAAGTCCAAAATTCATATATCATACTCGGAGGGACCCTTTATTCATATACCATACTGGGAGGGGACATTATATTCATATATCATACGCAGAGGGACCCTCTATTCATATACCATACTGGGAGGGGCTTTATGTTCATATATCATACTGGAAGGGGTCCAATATCCATATACCATACTGGGAGGGGGCTTTATATTCATATGTCATACTGGGAACGGACATTATATTCATATATCATACTGGGAGGGGGCTTTATATTCATATGTCATACTGGGAAGGGACATTATATTCATATATCATACTGGGAGGGTGCTTTGAATTCATATATCATAATTAGGGGGCTCTTATTTTCATAAATAATACTTATATAAATATAAGACCCCCCTCCCTGTATTATTTCTCCTTCACACAGGGGAGGGCATTATACTGATGTATTATACTGGGGAAGGTGGCAGGTTTTATATTTTATATTTGTATATCAGACAGGGAAGGGGTCTTATATTCATATAACATAATGGGGGGGACCTATATTTATATATTTTACTGGGAGTGGGTCTTATATTGACATAACTTACTTGGAGGGGGTAATCCCAATGACAAAATTAGGGGGCGCTCACCACACAGCTCAACCAAGAGGCTTCAGCTACAGAACCTTAATCTTGGCCACGACTCTTTGACGCATTTCACCCTGATTGGGCTTAGTCATAAAGGTGCTTCTATGACTAAGCCCACTCAAGGTGAAATGCGTCAGTGGGCGTGGCCAAGATGCAGGGGCTGTAGCTAAAGCCTCTCTTTGCTTACCAGTGGATACAGTTGATCTATGTGGTGAGCGCCCCCTAAATGTTGCTGTTGGGATTGTTCCATGGAGTGAGATGTGCTCCTGGAGGGGCTGGCACCCACTGAAAGAGGAGAACCAACAGAAGGATGAACAGGAGGTTTTTGACCGGCGTTATTTTTTTACATGTGGTCATGCTTGGAGGGGGTCTTATATTTATATATCATACTGGGAGGGGTCTTATATTTATATATCATACTGGGAGGGGTCTTATATTTATATATCATACTGGGAGGGAGTCTTATATTTATATATCATACTGGGAGGGAGTCTTATATTTATATATCATACTGGGAGGGAGTCTTATATTTATATATCATACTAGGAGGGAGTCTTATATTTATATATCATACTGGAAGGGGGTCTTTTATTTATATATCATACTGGGAGGGGGTCTTTTATTTATATATCATACTGGGAGGGGTCTTCTATTTATATATCATACTGGGAGGGGTCTTATATTTATATATCATACTGGGAGGGAGTCTTATATTTATATATCATACTGGAAGGGGGTCTTATATTTATATATCATACTGGAAGGGGGTCTTATATTTATATATCATACTGGAAGGGGGTCTTTTATTTATATATCATACTGGGAGGGGGTCTTTTATTTATATATCATACTGGAAGGGGGTCTTATATTTATATATCATACTGGGAGGGGTCTTATATTTATATATTATACTGGGAGGGAGTCTTATATTTATATATGATACTGGAAGGGGGTCTTATATTTATATATCATACTGGAAGGGGGTCTTATATTTATATATCATACTGGAAGGGGGTCTTTTATTTATATATCATACTGGAAGGGGGTCTTTTATTTATATATCATACTTGGATCGGGTCTTTTATTTATATATCATACTGGAAGGGGGTCTTATATTTATATATCATACTGGAAGGGGTCTTATATTTATATATCATACTGGAAGGGGTCTTATATTTATATATTATACTGGGAGGGGGTCTTATATTTATTTATTATAGGGGGGTTCTATATATATATATACACATATCACACTGGGGTAGGGGAATTTCTTTCTATTTATAGATTTCCGGATTGTTACATTTGTTTATAAATATCCCGGATTGTTGATAGTTGGGAAGGTCACGTGTGTGTCGGGAATGTCTCTCCGGTGACGATGTGCGGAGATATCTCACTTTGTCGGACAGTCGGGATTCCCGGTTCGGGTCACACGTGCCGTACAGACCGGTTCCCATTGTGAGGCTCCTCATACCTCTCCCGGGGGGGTGTCGGTCCTCCCTGTGGGTGTCACCCGGAGGCTCAGGTGTGTAGGGGGCGGGTCACTGTCACCTGTCAGTCGGGCGCAGAATGTCGGCGGAGGAGCAGCGATGAGCGTCCCGGGACAGCAGAGTCGGGTGTCGGGTGACCCGCAGCACACCCGGGGGATAAGTGACCCCCAAAAACCTGGCATGAGTGACCCGCAACACACCCGAGCGATGAAAGACCCGCAGCAGAAACAAGTGCCGGGTGACCCTCAACAGACACCGAGGATGGGTGACCCGCAAAAGAGCCAATCGGAGAATAACCCGCAGAGCCGGGTGTCCGGTGACCCGCAAAAGGGCCCGGCAGAGAGTGACCCGAAGAAGAGGGTGTCGGGTAGCCCCCAGTTTCAGGGGTTCGGTGACCCGCAGATCCGGGCGCTGGGTGACCCGGTGCTGGCGTTGGTACGGACGGTGGCCCGGGTGTTGTTGCTCCTGGTGCCGGTCTATGTGGTCGGGCGGCTCGGGCTGAGTGTCACCTGGCTGCTGCTCGGACTTTTCCTCTGGACCTTCTGGAACCGGAACAAGAAAAGTAAATTGGCCCGACTGAGGGCGGCATGGGAGCTGCTGGACAACGAGTGCCTGGAGGTGACCCGCGGGCTGAACGGACAGCAAATACCGGCCTGGGTGAGTGTCAGAGGTCACCCCCATCCCCGGGGTCCTGGTCACCCCCCATCCCCGGGGTCCTGGTCACCCCCCATCCCCGGGGTCCTGGTCACCCCCCATCCCTGGGGTCATGGTCACCCCCCATCCCTGGGGTCATGGTCACCCCCCATCCCTGGGGTCATGGTCACCCCCCATCCCTGGAGTCATTGTCACCCTTATCCCCGGGTCATTGTCACCCCCATCCCCAGGGTCCTCCCCCCATCCCTGGGGTCATGGTCACCCCCCATCCCTGGGGTCATGGTCACCCCCCATCCCTGGGGTCATCCCCCCCATCCCTGGAGTCATTGTCACCCTTATCCCCGGGTCATTGTCACCCCCAGGGTCCTCCCCCCATCCCTGGGGTCATGGTCACCCCCATCCCTGGGGTCATGGTCACCCCCATCCCTGGGGTCATTGTCACCCTTATCCCCGGGGTCATTGTCACCCTTATCCCCGGGGTCATTGTCACCCTTATCCCCGGGGTCATTGTCACCCTTATCCCCGGGGTCATTGTCACCCTTATCCCCGGGGTCATTGTCACCCTTATCCCCGGGGTCATTGTCACCCCCATCCCCAGAGTCCCCCCCCCATCCCTGGGGTCATGGTCACCTCCCCCATCCCTGGGGTCATGGTCACCTCCCCCATCCCCGGGGTCATCGTCACCTCCCCCATCCCCGGGGTCATCGTCACCTCCCCCATCCCCGGGGTCATCGTCACCTCCCCCATCCCCGGGGTCATCGTCACCTCCCCCATCCCCGGGGTCATCGTCACCTCCCCCATCCCCGGGGTCATCGTCACCCCCCCATCATTCCCTGGGGTCATTGTCACCCCCCCTGACCTGGGCACCTTGCCCCTCCTGCCCCTGACCTGGGCACCCTTTTATAAGACAGTGTGCAGTATACTGAACGTTCTTTGTGATAGATTGTAGGTGACAAATATGTTACAATTGTTTTTTTTTTCTAATTTGTACAAATTTGTGATTCCCAATAATTCACATTTAACAGCAGCAGATATCTGTAAGTGGCCGGTTCTGTAGATCAACGTTCCTCCAGTACCCCCAACAGGTCGTGTTTTCAGGATTTCCATTATTTTGCACAGGTGATGTGATCAGTTTCACTGCCTTAGTAATTACCACAGCCAATTCATCTGAGGGAAATCCTGAAAACATGACCTGTTGGGGGTACTTGAGGACTGGAGTCATTGCTGTAGATGATCATTAGTATCCCACAGACATGAGATGGGGATTGGATGTGTGAGCATCTCTGTCAGCTTCCGGAATGTGATTGGTTGTTCCAGCAGGGGATTCATGTCCATCCTATAGGGGGAGGGGGTGGGGGGGGGTGCTGCAGACCCTTTCCCTGCTGACTTCTTAGTCTTTAGCCGTCATCATTTTATTGTCTTTTGTGACCCTGACATGTAGATGACCCCCCGAGATACATGAAATGGCGGACTGTTCCATAGTGCGGGGGCCCGGCCCACCCACCGCCTGGGGCCCCTCAACCATCCAGCATGGCAGAGCCCATTGGTCCTCTTTATCTTGTATGGGATCTTCATCTTTCGGGATGAATACAATATCCCTCAATGGGAATTCCAGGTCACATATTCAGGATTCACAGACTGACCCTCACACCTGTCATTCTTCTGTAAGGTCAGTACACATCTGGTGTCACTCCTATCCTGCAGCAAACAACAATATGATGGCTGATGCTCCGCCCTAATCAATAGGCTCCTCCCACAGCTATCTGATGGTCAGGACTGTCAGCTGGTTGCAATCATTACCCAATCTCACACCTTTTAGGATAACACAATGGCGGGTGGAATCTGTGGTTACATTGTAGTCTCCGGGTGCGTCCATTGTCTTTTGTACAGTAGACTTCACATGTCACTTTCTTGCCTCTCGAGTGGCTGACATTCTTGGCATTTTCAGCGGGTGTTTCAGGACGGTTGTGGCTTTCTCACATTCCTGGAAACGTTTCTATTTCACATTTTCTGCATTTCACCCAGAATCCTCTGTGTGTGTGTCCCCTCGGGGCCCTTTTTGTTGATAGCTTGAAGTATATTGGAAAGATATGTACAAAGGTGACATAATTTTCATCAATGAGTTGGAAAGAGAAACTGTCTGTGTTGTCCAGAGTGACCATCCAGATTCATTTTCACAGAAAGACAAAGAAAATCTTTCAATAACGGAGGACTTTTAAAAGTTAGTGCGTGAATCTTTATAAGTGGAGGAGCCATAATGTCTGGATCCTGGGAGGCAGGTCAACTGGAATGGGAGGCTGGTCAACCGGACTGGGCTGGGTCCCGGGAGGCCGGTCAACCGGACTGGGCTGGGTCCCGGGAGGCCGGTCAACCGGACTGGGCTGGGTCCCGGGAGGCCGGTCAACCGGACTGGGCTGGGTCCCGGGAGGCCGGTCAACCGGACTGGGCTGGGTCCCGGGAGGCCGGTCAACCGGACTGGGCTGGGTCCCGGGAGGCCGGTCAACCGGACTGGGCTGGGTCCCGGGAGGCCGGTCAACCGGACTGGGCTGGGTCCCGGGAGGCCGGTCAACCGGACTGGGCTGGGTCCCGGGAGGCCGGTCAACCGGACTGGGCTGGGTCCCGGGAGGCCGGTCAACCGGACTGGGCTGGGTCCCGGGAGGCCGGTCAACCGGACTGGGCTGGGTCCCGGGAGGCCGGTCAACCGGACTGGGCTGGGTCCCGGGAGGCCGGTCAACCGGACTGGGCTGGGTCCCGGGAGGCCGGTCAACCGGACTGGGCTGGGTCCCGGGAGGCCGGTCAACCGGACTGGGCTGGGTCCCGGGAGGCCGGTCAACCGGACTGGGCTGGGTCCCGGGAGGCCGGTCAACCGGACTGGGCTGGGTCCCGGGAGGCCGGTCAACCGGACTGGGCTGGGTCCCGGGAGGCCGGTCAACCGGACTGGGCTGGGTCCCGGGAGGCCGGTCAACCGGACTGGGCTGGGTCCCGGGAGGCCGGTCAACCGGACTGGGCTGGGTCCCGGGAGGCCGGTCAACCGGACTGGGCTGGGTCCCGGGAGGCCGGTCAACCGGACTGGGCTGGGTCCCGGGAGGCCGGTCAACCGGACTGGGCTGGGTCCCGGGAGGCCGGTCAACCGGACTGGGCTGGGTCCCGGGAGGCCGGTCAACCGGACTGGGCTGGGTCCCCGGAGGCCGGTCAACCGGACTGGGCTGGGTCCCGGGAGGCCGGTCAACCGGACTGGGCTGGGTCCCGGGAGGCCGGTCAACCGGACTGGGCTGGGTCCCGGGAGGCCGGTCAACCGGACTGGGCTGGGTCCCGGGAGGCCGGTCAACCGGACTGGGCTGGGTCCCGGGAGGCCGGTCAACCGGACTGGGCTGGGTCCCGGGAGGCCGGTCAACCGGACTGGGCTGGGTCCCGGGAGGCAGGTCAACCGGACTGGGCTGGGTCCCGGGAGGCAGGTCAACCGGACTGGGCTGGGTCCCGGGAGGCCGGTCAACCGGACTGGGCTGGGTCCCGGGAGGCCGGTCAACCGGACTGGGCTGGGTCCCGGGAGGCCGGTCAACCGGAATGGAAGAATCCACAGTGGTGGAAGAACAGCAAGGGATGGATCTCCATAAGCAGGTTAGCAGTGATGGGGAGATCCTCAGAAGCAGGTCAGCAGTAATGGGAGAATCCACAGAGGTGGAAGAACAGCAATGGGTGGCTCCTCTGAGGCAGGTCAGCAGTAACAGGAGGTAGGATGGGCCTTTGGACCCTATGATAATAGCTGTTTATCTTCAGGTTACAATGCAGTCACTTTGAGATCCTTATTTGTAGGTTTAACATCCAAAAATAGGGATGAGGTTTGTGTTTGCCACTAGCATTTTATTTCCCAGTGACTCTCCAGGGGTTTGCTGGGTTTGTGGAGTTTTGGCTGAAACCGTTTTCAAAAATAAGAAACAACCCATAATGTAGTGCATCGCCTTGGAATGGACCCCCCCCCCCCCCCCGGCCCCCCTTCCTCTATAAAAGGTTCAGCTCAAAGCAGCCATATTGTCAGTGTGTGAGTGGTTAGGAAGACTCGATAATTCTGTAAAAGGAGAGGTGCTGCTTTATAGTAAGCTTGGATGAGACGACATGTTGGATGAGAAGACCTGGTTCCAATTCATCCCAAAGGTGTTCAGTAGGGATGAGGTCAGGGGATCAGTAGGGATGAGGTCAGGGCTCTGTGCAGGACACTCAAGTTCCTCCACACCAAACTGGTCACACCATGTCTTTATGGAGCTGGCTTTGTACAAGGGGGGGGGGGGGGGGGCAGGCACAGTCATGGGGGAACAGAAAAGGGTCTTCACCAAACTGTTACCACAAGATTGGAAGAGCCCAATCATCTGCAATGTCTTTGTATGATGGAGGATTGCCTTCACTGGAAACACCTGAACCCCATCTTTGGAGAGGGAGGTGTGTGTGTGTGTGTGTAGGGGGGGGGGGGGTACATACTTTTGGCCATACAGTGTACATTCCTCTGTTGGTAAACGCTGTACTCGTATCCATATCCTTCATATAGATGTGTAAAATTTGTACCATCGGGAGGTCCAGTTGTTGGGTTCTGGTCTAGTAATGATGGCGGGATGGATTCGGGTACCTTTCATATATTATAAAGATTTATAAGCAATCTCTCACTTGTTTGTTGCTCATCAGCTGACCTCACTGCTACAATTTTTCTGATTTCTAGAAGTTCAATGTGGAAAGTTGTTTTCTTCATCCTAAAAATGGAGGAGACCATGTTGAAGGGAGTACAACCTTAGGTCTACAACACCTTAAAGACATTGCACTATTCCTCCCTCATGGAATCGCCTCAAACATCTATGTACCCCTATACCTCGTCCTGGCTGTGTCACCCCAGACATAGCTATGTACCCCTATACCTCATCCTGTCCTGGCTGTGTCACCCCAGACATGTCTATGTACCCCTATACCTCATCCTGTCCTGGCTGTGTCACCCCAGACATATCTATGTACCCCTATACCTCATCCTGTCCTGGCTGTGTCACCCCAGACATATCTATGTACCCCTATACCTCATCCTGTCCTGGCTGTGTCACCCCAGACATATCTATGTACCCTTATACCTCATCCTGTCCTGGCTGTGTCACCCCAGACATATCTATGTACCCCTATACCTCATCCTGTCCATGCTGTGTCACCCCAGACATGTCTATGTACCCCTATACCTCATCCTGTCCTGGCTGTGTCACCCCAGACATAGCTATGTACCCCTATACCTCATCCTGTCCTGGCTGTGTCACCCCAGACATAGCTATGTACCCCTATACCTCATCCTGTCCTGGCTGTGTCACCCCAGACATAGCTATGTACCCCTATACCTCATCCTGTCCATGCTGTGTCACCCCAGACATAGCTATGTACCCCTATACCTCATCCTGTCCTGGCTGTGTCACCCCAGACATATCTATGTACCCCTATACCTCATCCTGTCCATGCTGTGTCACCCCAGACATAGCTATGTACCCCTATACCTCATCCTGTCCATGCTGTGTCACCCCAGACATAGCTATGTACCCCTATACCTCATCCTGTCCATGCTGTGTCACCCCAGACATAGCTATGTACCCCTATACCTCATCCTGTCCTGGCTGTGTCACCCCAGACATATCTATGTACCCCTCTACCTCATCCTGTCCTGGCTGTGTCACCCCAGACATGTCTATGTACCCCTATACCTCATCCTGTCCTGGCTGTGTCACCCCAGACATAGCTATGTACCCCTATACCTCATCCTGTCCTGGCTGTGTCACCCCAGACATAGCTATGTACCCCTATACCTCATCCTGTCCTGGCTGTGTCACCCCAGACATAGCTATGTACCCCTATACCTCATCCTGTCCATGCTGTGTCACCCCAGACATAGCTATGTACCCCTATACCTCATCCTGCCCTGGCTGTGTCACCCCAGACATGTCTATGTACCCCTATACCTCATCCTGTCCTGGCTGTGTCACCCCAGACATATCTATGTACCCCTATACCTCATCCTGTCCATGCTGTGTCACCCCAGACATATCTATGTACCCCTATACCTCATCCTGTCCATGCTGTGTCACCCTAGACATAGCTATGTACCCCTATACCTCATCCTGTCCTGGCTGTGTCACCCCAGACATATCTATGTACCCCTCTACCTCATCCTGTCCTGGCTGTGTCACCACAGACATAGCTATGTACCCCTATACCTCATCCTGTCCTGGCTGTGTCACCCCAGACATGTCTATGTACCCCTATACCTCATCCTGTCCTGGCTGTGTCACCCCAGACATAGCTATGTACCCCTATACCTCATCCTGTCCTGGCTGTGTCACCCCAGACATATCTATGTACCCTTATACCTCATCCTGTCTTGGCTGTGTCACCCCAGACATATCTATGTACCCCTATACCTCATCCTGTCCTGGCTGTGTCACCCCAGACATAGCTATGTACCCCTATACCTCATCCTGTCCTGGCTGTGTCACCCCAGACATATCTATGTACCCTTATACCTCATCCTGTCTTGGCTGTGTCACCCCAGACATATCTATGTACCCTTATACCTCATCCTGTCCTGGCTGTGTCACCCCAGACATGTCTATGTACCCCTATACCTCATCCTGTCCTGGCTGTGTCACCCCAGACATATCTATGTACCCCTATACCTCATCCTGTCCTGGCTGTGTCACCCCAGACATATCTATGTACCCCTATACCTCATCCTGTCCATGCTGTGTCACCCTAGACATAGCTATGTACCCCTATACCTCATCCTGTCCTGGCTGTGTCACCCCAGACATATCTATGTACCCCTCTACCTCATCCTGTCCTGGCTGTGTCACCACAGACATAGCTATGTACCCCTATACCTCATCCTGTCCTGGCTGTGTCACCCCAGACATGTCTATGTACCCCTATACCTCATCCTGTCCTGGCTGTGTCACCCCAGACATAGCTATGTACCCCTATACCTCATCCTGTCCTGGCTGTGTCACCCCAGACATATCTATGTACCCTTATACCTCATCCTGTCTTGGCTGTGTCACCCCAGACATATCTATGTACCCCTATACCTCATCCTGTCCTGGCTGTGTCACCCCAGACATAGCTATGTACCCCTATACCTCGTCCTGTCCTGGCTGTGTCACCTTAGACATCTGTGTTTACTGCTGTACCCCGTCCTGTCTTGGCAATGTTGCCCCAAACATCTCTATGTACCCCTGTACCCCATCATGTCCCAGTGGCATCACCCCAAACATCTCTGTACCCCATCCTGTCTCTGTGGTGTCACCCCAGACATCTGTGTCCCCCTATACCCCATCCTGTGGCCCAGCAATGTCATTTCAGACCTCTCAGAGCTGTATGTTGGATATTTACAGCTGACTATATATCTTTATTACTCTCGTGTCTGATGAGCCGATTGTTTCCAACCATAAAAACGAGGCAGAGGCAGAGCCCGGCGGGTGGGTGTGCAGGCGGTCACTCTGTTATATGTGAATGCACACCTCCTAACTTTTTGAGATGGGAATGAGGGACACAATGTATGTAGGCATAGGATACACACCCTGTCACGTCCCCTTAAAGGAGAATTACACAAAATATTATTAGTTAAACCCACAAGTGCTTTATTTTTACCACTACTATTCATTTATATTGGCTTTTGGAGTTTACAAATGCAGCAATTTAGTAATTGGATGAAAGGTTTAGCACTGGAAACACTTTTTGAAAGATAAAAAGTGCATTTTATATACATCTTTATAGATCAGAGCAAAATGAGGGACACATGAGGACAGAGGGCTTTATTCCAAATCAGGGACAGTCCCTCGAAATCCGGGACAGTTGGGAGGTATGTGAATGGGATCTCAGTGGCTGAAGATGGTACGACTCTCTTATAATAATCAATGTAGAGCTGTCCATGTGATTGTACGGGTGGAGTCCTGTCTGTTATGTCACCAAAATATTAGGATCTTCTATAAACAATACGGCTGCTTTTAGATCAGTGACAGGTTCTCTTCACCCGATATCCATTCCCAGGGGGTGTGTGCCCTGGGGTCACCAGCTCTGATCTCATCATTGATCAATGTCCCTGAGGGACAAATGACACTACCTGAGCGGAGGCCTCCCTTATCAGCACTGCCTATCTGTGTAAATTGTCAGCTCCTGTGCACATGTGGACATTCCGTCTGTATACTCCATTCACAAACAGGCATGGATGAGGATGCTTATTTTCAACAAAAATGAGAGTTCAAAAAGATTTTAAAATAAGTTGCATGGTTATAATAAACAAAAAAAATGTATCTAAAAGGATGATAGGATGAGGATTGTATCAGGTCCAGAAATAGTTTATTCTGACAGCAGGTCTGAGGATAGATCCAGTAAGTTCCGGGGCTCCCTTCTCCCCTCCCCACCTTCATCGGGGCTCCCTTCTCCCCCCCCCCCCCCCCTTCATCGGGGCTCCCTCTCCCCCCCTTCATTGGGGCTCATTCACTGACTGGACAGACAGAGTAGAGAGATCACAGGCTGCTGGTCCAGCTACAATAAAGATACTTTGTGAATTGAATCTTGTGTCATGTAAAGTTGTGCATAGCTCCAACTGTCCCTGATTTCGAGGGACTGTCCCTGATTTGGAGCAATGTCCCTCTGTCCCTCTTTCCTCCTCATGTGTCCCTCGTTTTGGTCTGATCTCTATAGTTGTATATAAAATGCACTTTTTATCTATCAAAAAGTGTTTCCTAGAGCTAAACCTTTCATCCAAATTCGGAATTTCCACATTTGTAAATTTAAAAAACAATATAAAGTAATAATAGTGGTAAAAAAAAAGCCCTTGTGGATTAATTAAGCTTTTGTTTGGTTCATTCTCCTTTAAGGGGTGTGGCAGGGGGCATGTCCTATGCCTACATACGTTTTGCTAGTAGGTATCCCTCATTCCCATCTCAGAATGTTTGGAGGTATGAAGTTGTGTATTTTCTAATTGTTCATATCATTGATCTCTGAAGACTTCCGTGAGAAGGGGAGATTGTCCCCCCAACCAATCCAGACCTGGCTAGATTTTGGCTGCAGAGAAGTGGACGGGTCACATGGTGTTGCATAGGAGGAAGCCGGACTATGTGTTGCTGGGGAGGGGTTTCTGTTTTGGAGGGACAAGTTCTCTTTATGATTCTTGTTGGTGGTGGTGGGGGGGGGGGCACTGTAAGTTTGGGGAACAGGTCCTCTTTATGTTCCTTGTTGGGGGGGGGGGGGGGGGGGTCTGTGTGTTGGAGGGACAGGTCCTCTTTATAAATGGGGGGGGGGGGGGGGGGGAATCCGTGTGTAGGGGGGAAGGTTCTCTTTATGATTCTTGTTGGGGGGGCCTGGGTGTTAGAGGACAGGTCCTCTTTATAATCCATGTTGGAGAAGGAGGTCTGTGTGTTGGGGGGGGCAGGTCCTCTTTATGGCTCATTATTGGGGGGAGGGGGGTCTGTGTGTTGGGGGGGCAGGTCCTCTTTATGGCTCTTGTTGGGGGGGGAGGGGGTCTGTGTGTTGGGGGGGGAGGTCCTCTTTATGGCTCTTGGGGGGAGGGGGGTCTGTATGTTGGGAGGACAGGTCCTCTTTATTGCTCTGGTTGGGGGGGGGTGAGGGGGGTCTGTATGTTGGGAGGACAGGTCCTCTTTATGATCCCTGTTGGAGAAGGAGGTCTGTGTGTTGGGGGACAGGTCCTCTTTATGGCTCTTGTTGGAGAAGGAGGTCTGTGTGTTGGGGGACAGGTCCTCTTTATGGCTCTTGTTGGGGGGGGGGGGTCTGTGTGATGGGGAGAGGTCTTCTTTATGGCTCTTGTTGGGGGGGGGGAGTCTGTGTGTTGGGGGACAGGTCCTCTTTATAGCTCTTGTTGGGGGGGGGGGGGGGTCTGTATGTTGGGAGGACAGGTCCTCTTTATGATTTGCCCCAGAGCTCTCCGCACTGGTCTCTGTTCTCCCCTCCTATATTTGCCTTCCTTATCGCAGACGGACGGATTCAGAGATTTTATTTATTTATTTTTTAGACCTGAGGCCAGGTGTTCTTAAAGGGCCGGCTCACACCTTGGTGTTTAGATGGAAATGCATCAAAGATGCAACAAGCGAGGCTTCTAAAATTCTCTCCCATCACTTAAAACATCATCTACCCCAATACTTGTCATCACCCCAACCCCCATAAACCCCTTTCCTCCTCAACCCAGTGGTGTCACATGGGTTGGTGTCAACTGATGCAATAAAACATGGTGTCATCCCCCCCCAATAATTTGTTTTCCAATATAACACTGCATGTAATGGCAATTTTAGTGAGATTAACAACTATCAAGCAACTAGCAGATCTGATTATCATATGAAAATAATAGAACTCAAAGTTTAACCATTTCAGGTCTGCCCCATAGCAGTTTTACTGCCCACCTGTAACTGTGGATCACTTTGGACTATGGGATAATCTGAAACTTTGGGATCACCTGAGACTAAAGAACCACGGGGGAACTGTGGGATCACCTGGATCTATGAGGTCTCTGGAAACTGGGGCCACCTTGGACATTGGATCACTTGAGACAATGGGATCATCTGAAACTGTGGGATCTCCTGGATCTATGGGGGGGTTGGTTGGCATTGTTGGAGCACCAGGGACTATAGAACCACCTGGGACTGTGGGATCTCCTGGATCTATGGGGGGGTCGGTTGGCACTGTTGGAGCACCAGGGACTATAGAACCACCTGGGACTGTGGGATCTCCAGGTACCATAAAGTCTCCTGGGACTACAGGGTCATCTGGGACTGTGGGGCCACTTAGGTCTATGTGGGTCTCCAGGGATGGTGGGGTCTTGGGCCAGGACAGGTGTGGAAGGGGAGGGACTGGCTAGGATCAACCCAAACTCACTTGTAGGTCAGTCCTTCTCCGGTGTCTTGTGGAATACTGTCCCCATCGGATAGTGTCCGCCCTGTACTGCGCAGTACGGAGGACAAACGAGATGCCGAAAGTCTCTGAAGTTCAACAGCTGATCGTCAGCTGTACACGGCGCCTGCGCTTTTATTCTCACCCTGTGTCCAGGATCATTCCCTACTATCCAAGTGGACATAGAGTTAGAATAAATAGATGCCGAGCGCAGCGAGGCCGTGCCCGAAGTGTGGCGAGCGGCCCTCTTACAAAGCCATCACTGATAAGTGCCCAAGCGCTGTGTACAGCTGATCAACTTCGGACACTTTCGGCATCTCCATCTCCTCCGTACTGCGCAAGCGCTGCGCCTGCGCAGTACGGGGCAGACACTATCCGATAGGAGGACAGTTCTCTCAGAACACCGGCACCCAACAGCTACTGTGCACTGAGCTTGCCATCTGGGACGTAGATGGTCCCCTGCTGATCAGGTAGTCCGCTATGATGCAAATGATGGAGGAAAAGCGGCGACTGGACACAAGGAGTTGCCCCCCCCCCCCCCCCCGGCCCTTCCTGACAAGAGGCAGCTGGCCCAGCACTGCACTGATTTAAAGAGCCGACCTGCGCCACCCACCGGTGACTTCATCTCCCGCCGCTGCGGCTGCTACACATGTCCGGAGCTGAGTGCGGGGGGCGGCGGAGTTCTCAAGCGGGAGCCGGGATGGGGTCATGGGGGGAGGGGAGACAGTCTTCCCCTCTTCCAGCACCCCGTCACAAATGGCGGTGACACCATCGCGGTTGGATATCACTTCCTACTTGATGGCGTCACCCGGGTGCGATCTGCACCCCCATTGCGATGCCACTGCCCCAACATGACCATTGCACTCTATCCTCTAATATTAACGCTTTACCCGCCATCTGACCCTCAAAGCTGAACTCCGGGGATAATAAATCCATCGGTCATGTGCGTTTTTCTGGAACCTCGGTGATCTTTGTGTATTTCTTCCAGATCTGTGCAGTCATCCAGTGTGAGACTTCCTGTAATAAAGACCGCTCTCTGCTGATCTCTATCCTTGTGCCGGTGGACTGGTTTAGTCTCCGCCCCTTCCTGTGGATTTTTTAGTGGGTGGAGCTTGCTAGGCCCCTCCCACAACTCTGCTCTCTGCACAGATAATATCTGGGTTTGTAAAGACATTTAGTGCACACAGAGTGGATTTATTACTCTTGTGGTTATCGAGGAATCTATTTAAATGAGAGATTTTTGTGCCCGGAGTTCAGCTCTTCAACTGAACACTGAAATGACTTGATGTTATCCCCCCCCGACCTTTGACCCCTGAACATTACTGGTCTGTAACCTAAAAAGGTAAACCGGTACCTGATCCGCCATTGATGCTTTGTTGCAGATTTAGTGAGTGGTGATACTTTGTTGGCAGTGTTGTGGATTTAATGTATGTAATAATAATGCGGGAAGTCTCTCCAAGGACGGCACATATGATGGTAGACGGTTTTTCTAATCGCCGGCACCTGGCGGGGTGTGCCCCGGATGACGCACCACCTGCTGGTGAAGGAATGACGGGTTCTCTTTACAGCCAGCATGTCGCATATCTCATGTCATTAGTGAAGGGTAATCAGGTGAGGTGTGTAAATCAGGAATTTAGGAAGGAATGTGAAGAATCTCCCTGTCATTACCGTCCTGATTTTCCTGTGTGGGGAGTCTGAGGAGGGTCATTATCCTCCATTCATCACTATAGGAGTGGAATATCTGGTGTGGTGGGGGGGTCCCTATAGGGGGTCATTATCCTCCATTCATCACTATAGGAGTGGAATATCTGGTGTGGTGGGGGGGTCCCTATAGGGGGTCATTATCCTCCATTCATCACTATAGGAGTGGAATATCTGGTGTGGGGGGGGTCCCTATAGGGGGTCATTATCCTCCATTCATCACTATAGGAGTGGAATATCTGGTGTGGTGGGGGGGGTCCCTATAGGGGGTCACTGTCCTCCAATCATCACTATAGGAGTGGAATATCTGGTGTGTGGGGGGGGGTCCCTATAGGGGGTCATTATCCTCCAATCATCACTATGGGAGTGGAATATCTGGTGTGGTGGTGGGGTCCCTATAGGGGGTCATTATCCTCCAATCATCACTATAGGAGTGGAATATCTGGTGTGTGTGGGGGGTCCCTATAGGGGGTCATTATCCTCCATTTTTCTCTCTATATGACTGGAATATCCATTGTGATGAAAAGAGGATAATGACCCCCCTATAAGGACCCCCGTCACACATTCCACTCATATAGTGATGTCCTATAGGGGGTCATTGTACTTCTGCTATCACTGTACTGTATGGGTCATATATCAGGTATGATGAGGGTCCCTATAGAGGGGTCATTGTTCTCCTTCCATCTCTATATGAATTTAATATCCAGTGTGCTGGAGGTCCGTATACAGTGAGAGGAAAAAAGTATTTGATCACCTGCTGATTTGTCTACTGACAAAGAAACAGTTTATAATTTTATTGGTCGGTTTATTATAACAGTGAGCAGTGGCGGGGACAGCCGGGACGGAAGCGGGTGGGCAGCGTGTCCGGAGCCTTTCTTCCTCCTCCTGTGGTGTGGATCATGGCACCTTCTGCTGTGCATCCCCCTCCCCCCTCTTCCTAGGCATTCAACAGGATCGCTTGACCTTTCAGCCAATCGGGACACTGGTATTAGACCCGCTCTTCCTGATTGGCGGAGAGGTGATTCAGTGTTAGAAAAGTGAATATTCAGTTGCTTTTCTAACACACCTGGGTGGGCTCTGAGCGCAATGCTCTGCACTCTGAGTCCGCCCTACTTTGAAGCCTCTGGCTCCAATCGGGTGCTTCACCCCCCCCCCCCCCCACGTCGGCCGTGGATAAGCTATCCATTAACCATATAGGGGGGTGGCGTTGATGGAGGGGGCGGTGCCCGTGCGCCCTTCATGAACGGGTCGCCCCCTGACAGTAAGAGCCAGAATAACAAAAATATCCAGAGAAACGCATTTCAAAAAAGTTGTTATAAATTGATTTGCATTTTAATGAGTGAAATAAGTATTTGATCCCCTATCAATCAGCAAGATTTCTGGCTCCCAGGTGTCCTCTCTACAGGTAAAAGCTGAGATTAGGAGCACTCTTCTCTTTCTCTCTTTCTCTCCTAAAGGGAGTGCTCCTAATCTCAGCTTGTTACCTGTATAAAAGACACCTGTCCACAGAAGTGATCAATCAGATTCCAATCTCTCCACCATGGCCAAGACCAAAGAGCTGTCCAAGGATGTCGGGGACAAGATTGTAGACCTACACAAGGCTGGAATGGGCTACAAGACCATCGCCCTGCTTAGCTTAGTATCATCTGCAAATACAGAGATTGAACTGTTTATCCCATCCTCCAGATCGTTTATAAACAAATTTAAATAGGATTGGTCCCAGCACAGAACCCTGGGGGACCCCACTACCCACCCCTGACCATTCTGAGTACTCCCCATTTATCACCACCCTCTGAACTCGCCCTTGTAGCCAGTTTTCAATCCATGTACTCACCCTATGGTCCAAGCCAACGCACCTTATTTTGTACAGTAAATGTTTATGGGGAACTGTGTCAAATGCTTTTGCAAAATCCAGATACACCACGTCTACGGGCCTTCCTTTATCTAGATGGCAACTCACCTCCTCATAGAAGGTTAATAGATTGGTTTGGCAAGAACGATTCTTCATGAATCCATGCTGATTACTGCTAATGATACCGTTCTTATTACTAAAATCTTGTATATAGTCCCATATCATCCCCTCCAAGAGTTTACATACTATTGATGTTAGGCTAACTGGTTTGTAATTCCCAGGGATGTTTTTTGTATTTAAATATTGGTGCTACATTGGCTTTTCTCCAATCAGCTGGTACCATTACAGTCAGTAGACTGTCAGTAAAATTTAGGAACGATGGTCTGGCAATTACCTGACTGAGTTCCCTAAGTACCCTCGGGTGCAAGCCGTCTGGTCCCGGTGACTTCTTTGTGTTAAGTTTTTCAAGTCTGTTTCTGATTTTTATCCTCTGTTAGCCATTGAGGTTCTTCCTGTGATGTGTCCTGAGGATAAACATTGCCGTTTTGAATACTGAAGCCCCCCTATTCCTTCGTGAAGACTGAGGAGAAGAATACATTCAATACCTTCGCCATCTCCCCATCCTTTGTAACCAGATGTCCTTCCTCATTCTTTATGGAGCCAATATGGTCTGTCCTCCCTCTTTTACTGTTTACATACTTAAAAGAATTTCTTGGTATTTTTCTTACTCTCCTCCACTATGTGCCTTTCGTGTTCTATCTCAGCCACCCTGATTACACCATTACATTTCTTATTGCATTCTTTTGTACAGTTGGAATGCTGATGATGTTCCCTCAGCCTTGTACACTTTGAAGGCCTTCTCCTTTTGCTTTTATATGAATTTTTACGTTGGCGTTAAGCCACCCAGGACTTGGCTCTTTTAAATTTATTACCCTTTGGGATGCATTGGCTAATGCCCTTATCTTATATGCTCCTAAAGCACACCCATTTTGCTCTGTGTTCTTTGTTCCTAAGATTTTTTTTATCCCATTTAGTATTTTCTAGCAACGAGTGTAGTTTCTGGAAGTTGGCTCTTTTTTTGAAATTCCGTGTCTTTGTATTTCCCTTTTATGCTTCCTGTTTGTGTGATTTATCCACATGGCCAAGGCAACAAAGGAGGGACCCAAGAAGAAGTACATTAAGGTCCTGGAATGGCCTAGCCAGTCTCCAGACCTTAATCCCATAGAAAATATGTGGAGGGAGCTGAAGGTTCGAGTTACCAAATGTCAGCCTGGATACCTTAATGACTTGGAGGGGATCTGCAAAGAAGTGACAAGCCACAGAGCACATCCAATAAATGGTTTCCACTATGGCATGGTCATGTGACCAATCAGAGTATATGTAATAAGTGGATTCCACCATGGCATGGTCAGGTGACCAACAACAGAGCATGTTTAGTTAAATGGATTCTGCCATGGAGCAGTCATGTGACCAGGCACAGAGCACGTGCAGTAATTAGTTTCTTCTATGACTGTTTGGTGTTATGGCCTCATATATCTGGAATGTTGTTTTATGACATTACACCAATTATATAAATCCAGTATATGGCTCTTTATGGCATTGCCTGCAATTTCCCTGATCAGAGTTCACTGCTGGATTTGGGGGGGCTCCACCCATAATAGACCGGACCGCCATCAATCATTGACGGAATTCTGCCCCTGGATTCGGGGCTCCACCCATAATAGACCCGGCCGCCATCAATCATTGACGGCATTCTGCCCCTGGATTTGGGGCTCCACCCATAATAGACCCAGCCACCATCAATCATTATCAGCATTCTGCCCCTGGATTTGGGGGCTCTACCTTTAATAGACCCGGCCGCCATCAGTCATTGTAAATTATACCCCTGGATTTGGGGGGGGGGCTCCACCCATAATAGACCCGGCCCCCATCAATAATTGTGGGCATTCTGCCCCTGGATTTGGGGGCTCCACCTTTAATAGACCCAGCCGCCATCAATCATTGTCACTTATACCCCTAGATTTTGGGGGGAGGCTCCACCCATAATAGACCTGGCTGCCATCAATCATTGTCAGTTATACCCCTAGATTTTGGGGGGGGGGGGGGGGGGCTCCACCCATAATAGACCCGGCCGCCATCAATCCTTGTCTCTGCAGCCGTCCTCCACCATTATCGGAGAATGTTTAGAGAATTCATGAAATAAGAGTCAGATCATTTGTTACTTTGTATTTAGAAATGTTCCCATTGGTGGTCAGGAGTCGCAGTGATCGGGGAGAGAATGGGGGAAGATGGTCATGTGATCTGTGAGCTTCTGTCATTGGCTGAATCCTCTGTACCTCTGGGGTGACCATACAAGCTGCAATAAACATCAGCCATGCAGCGGATGCCTTGCCTGCGGTGATTGGTGGTGATCCCTTCAGAAAGGTGTTGATGCCTCCATGCTGATCCCAGAGATCTCTGGGAATTATTTTTGCTGATAAAGGATTATTTCCTGTAGGGAATAATTTGCTGGATCAGCAGTTTTCAGTCTGTTATTCGCCATCTTATCTGATCTTCTGAGGAACCAAAATCCACAAAATCTCCATAAGAACTGCCTGTGAATGGTGAAATGTTCTATTTTATGGAAAGTCGCAGTGTGCAGAATCTGAGCGGAAAATATTTGTGACAATCTGACAAAGGTGTGGGGCCCATTCTCATTAATGTACATGTACTGAGCCATAGCAGTCCATGCAGCACCTACGGGGCCCGGGGGTGGGAGGGGGCCCCATTAGGGGGGCTGTTGAGGTTTTATAATAGTGAGGATGACACAAAACCTGCACTGTGTCTTTTAAGGAGAGCCCTGCCTGTGCTTTACTGTTATCGGATACATTGTTCCCAGTGTGTTTATGTGGACTACTGCCCCTCCCCCCCATGTTATGGCGATGGGAAGTAGAGGAGGTGTTCTGTAGACCTAACACACCTCCTGTGCTTGGATGACAAGGCTTTGCCTTCATAGATACAGTACAAAGGAGTTAATTGTCACAGTAACAAGTGGAGGGATTGTCTGGTGACATTGATGGATTACGTGTCTGTCTGTATGTACATTGAGGATTTCTGTGTACAGCCTTGTACTGCGCCACCCTCACTGTGTGCGATACATGGGAGCCATCTGTGTGTACAGTGAGGATCTCTGTGTACAGCCTTGTACTGCGCCACCCTCACTGTGTGCGATACATGGGAGCCATCTGTGTGTACATTGAGGATCTCTGTGTACAGCCTTGTACTGCGCCACCCTCACTGTGTGCGATACATGGGAGCCATCTGTGTGTACAGTGAGGATCTCTGTGTACAGCCTTGTACTGCGCCACCCTCACTGTGTGCGATACTGTGTGTACATTGAGGATCTCTGTGTACAGCCTTGTACTGCGCCACCCTCACTGTGTGCGATACATGGGAGCCATCTGTGTGTACAGTGAGGATTTTGGTCTGTGTACAGTCTTGTACTGCGCCACCCTCACTGTGTGCGATACATGGGAGCCATCTGTGTGTACAGTGAGGATTTTGGTCTGTGTACAGTCTTGTACTGCGCCACCCTCACTGTGTGCGATACATGGGAGCCGTCTGTGTGTACATTGAGGATCTCTGTGTACAGCCTTGTACTGCGCCACCCTCACTGTGTGTGATACATGGGAGCCATCTGTGTGTACAGTGAGGATCTGTGTACAGTCATGTACTGCGCCACCCTCACTGTGTGCGATACATGGGAGCCATCTGTGTGTACAGTGAGGATTTTGGTCTGTGTACAGTCTTGTACTGCGGCACCCTCACTGTGTGCGATACATGGGAGCCGTCTGTGTGTACAGTGAGGATCTGTGTACAGTCATGTACTGCGCCACCCTCACTGTGTGCGATACATGGGAGCCATCTGTGTGTACAGTGAGGATTTTGGTCTGTGTACAGTCTTGTACTGCGCCACCCTCACTGTGTGCTATACTGTGTGTACATTTGAGGATCTCTGTGTACAGTCTTGTACTGCGGCACCCTCGCTGTGTGCGATACATGGGAGCCGTCTGCGATCTGATATCTGATTCGTCTGTGAAGAAGGCGGAGCCTCCATACTGGAATATCTGGATGGATCTGGATATTTTTGGCTTCGTCTGATTATTGAGATCAAATAAATGTCATCTTGGGAGGTTCCCGGCGTCTACACTGAATACACAACTTATTACATGTTTGATATTTGCCTCTTGTGTGTTAATCCGATCCTCCTGCATGTGAGGAGGCAGAGGATTCTAAGACCTCTGGAAATGTATTATCTCAGACACAAAGTTCAGAGATCCATCCTCTGTGTTATCTGTGGGGTCTGCGCCTAGCACTAAATATACACTATATTCAAAGCAAGGTCCATAAAGACATGGATGAGCGAGTTTGGGGTGGAGGAACTTGACTGGCCTGCACAAAGTCCTGACCTCAACCTGATAGAACACCTTTGGGATGAATTAGAGCGGAGACTGCGAGCCAGACCTTCTCGTCCAACATCGGTGCCTGACCTCACAAATGCTCTTCTGGAAGAATGGTCAAACATTCCCATAGACACCCTCCTAAACCTTGTGGACGGCCTTCCCAGAGGAGTTGAAGCTGTTATATGTGCAAAGGGTGGGCCAGCTCAATATTGAACCCTCCGGACTAAGACTGGGATGTCCTTAAAGTTCATGTGTGTGTAAAGACAGACGTCCCAATACTTTTGACAATAGTGTATTTTTGACCAGTAGAGAAATGAATAATTCTTCATATGGCACTGAGCACACAAAACGAGCCATGACACACAATGTAGTCCTTTCCCTGGGGAACGCTCTGATGGAGATTCATGTTCAGGCGATAATGCAGATCTCAGATAAAAAGTAACAATCTGCAGATAATTTGCTACAATGAAAACCAGAAGATTCCACAGAATAAAATCATTTCTCTGTTTTATGTGTTTTTATTCTTTGTTTTGACTACAAAGAAAAACAATCAGAGAATTTGTTACATTATAAAATCCTCTTTTATTTCACTTTATGGTTTTATAATGTAACAAATTCTCTGATATGTTAATTATTTCAGGGAATTCCTTTCTATCCGGGAATTAGTTACCTTATAAAACGCACAGAAAGTCATTACATGTTATAAAAATATAAAGTAATTCCATAAAATAAAATTCTACATTCATGGAATATAATTGTCATAAAACACGCAGTCATCCGAGTTTCACTTTTACAACAAATCTGCATCAACAGCAACTGAGAGTTGAATATATTCCCTGATCGCCGGTATGTGGCCCCTGGGCCCCCAGTACTCACCGGTATGTGGCCCCTGGGCCCCCAGTACTCACCGGTATGTGGCCCCTGGGCCCCCAGTACTCACCGGTATGTGGCCCCTGGGCCCCCAGTACTCACCGGTATGTGGCCCCTGGGCCCCCAGTACTCACCGGTATGTGGCCCCTGGGCCCCCAGTACTCACCGGTATGTGGCCCCTGGGCCCCCAGTACTCACCGGTATGTGGCCCCTGGGCCCCCAGTACTCACCGGTATGTGGCCCCTGGGCCCCCAGTACTCACCGGTATGTGGCCCCTGGGCCCCCAGTACTCACCGGTATGTGGCCCCTGGGCCCCCAGTACTCACCGGTATGTGGCCCCTGGGCCCCCAGTACTCACCGGTATGTGGCCCCTGGGCCCCCAGTACTCACCGGTATGTGGCCCCTGGGCCCCCAGTACTCGCCGGTATGTGGCCCCTGGGCCCCCAGTACTCGCCGGTATGTGGCCCCTGGGCCCCCAGTACTCGCCGGTATGTGGCCCCTGGGCCCCCAGTACTCGCCGGTATGTGGCCCCTGGGCCCCCAGTACTCGCCGGTATGTGGCCCCTGGGCCCCCAGTACTCGCCGGTATGTGGCCCCTGGGCCCCCAGTACTCGCCGGTATGTGGCCCCTGGGCCCCCAGTACTCGCCGGTATGTGGCCCCTGGGCCCCCAGTACTCGCCGGTATGTGGCCCCTGGGCCCCCAGTACTCGCCGGTATGTGGCCCCTGGGCCCCCAGTACTCGCCGGTATGTGGCCCTTGGGCCCCCAGTACTCGCCGGTATGTGGCCCTTGGGCCCCCAGTACTCGCCGGTATGTGGCCCCTGGGCCCCCAATACTCACCGGTATGTGGCCCTTGGGCCCCCGGGCCCCCAATACTCTGCATGTGGCCCTTGGGCCCCCAGTACTCACCGGTATGTGGCCCTTGGGCCCCCGGGCCCCCAATACTCTGCATGTGGCCCTTGGGCCCCCAGTACTCTGCATGTGGCCCTTGGGCCCCCAGTACTCACCGGTATGTGGCCCCTGGGCCCCCGGGCCCCCAATACTCTGCATGTGGCCGCCATGTCTCGGGTTGGACCAGCCACATGGTGAGTTGGTAGAGCCTGACCTGTTGGGCATTCGGGTCAGAATTGAAGGACAGGAGATTTAGGGGGGGGGTTGAGAAAGGTGAGGGGGGGGGGTTTGGCTCATGGAGGTTCAGGTAGGACCATCAGAAACTCTTACCGGTGTAATATGAGGGATGGTGCCGCTCTCCTGAGGTTTGGTCCCACCACCATGTTCTGCTGTGATCTATGGATGGGTTCAGAGATTGCTTCCATGGTTCCCAGTGGTGTAAGAATTTTTTTGTCCTTATCAGAGAAGATGCTTAAAGCAAAACTCCATGACCATTTTTTTTTGTTGTTGTCACATGCAGTGGGGCTGTGCCCGGGTTATCGGCTTGTTTTGTCTAGGGGCGCAAGGAACCGATCCGATCCTTTGATCATCTGGAAAGCCGTGCTCCCCCGTGTCCAGTGGTGGACTGTTCTGCTGTCCTCAAGTCCTGAGCTGGTCTATGGGCATGATGACACCAGGAACAGTCCATTTACAGCACCGCTGGGGGGTGCCAGTCTTGTGCTTGGGGAATCTACGGATTAGGGAAGTCTCCTCTCTGCAATCCCCTAGAAAAAAAGAGAAGCTAACCCATGCCATGTGGGCACAGCCTTAAAAAACATTTTTGCTCGCAGTTCTTCTTTTAAAGTATTTATTTTAAAGTCTTTATTTTCGTTTTGGATTGAGTAAGGGAGGGTTCTAACCCCTGTCATCTGTGTCCCATTGCAGAGATTTCCCTTCACTTCCTGTCCCATAGCCAAACAGGAAGTGAGAGGAAATCCCTGAAAATTAGGGCAATTCCTTGGAGACCCCCCCCCCCCCCCCCCCGGTCACCAGAACTAGTGTCCCCATTGGAAGAGTTTCCCTCTATTACTTTTCTGGGGACAACCCAAAATGTTAAATCTTTTTTACTTTCACTTTCAGTGATAATAATAAACTGGACAAATATAGAGAGGTTGAATCTCACTAACGGGGGCTCAGACCGCAATAAAAACTGGCAGATGTTCTAACACACCCCCAATCTATCCAAAATGGGAAAAAGTTTTGCCTTTAGGGCTCTCTCTCTCAGCACACAGCACACAGGACTTTTCAAAACGCACTGCAGTGGTGTGAAAATCCCATAGGATTTAAAGGGAAACCTTTTTCTTGCAAGGAGAAAAACGCAGGAAAAACGTATCGGTATGAAAGGGCCCTCAGTAATACAGTAAAACCTCAGATTGTGAGTTGCGTATTATTATTTATTTATTTTTTTAATTCTGATTTTGCGAGTGTTGTCTCACAGGATTCGATTCAAGCCTCTGGGGTGTGCAGTACCGCATGTGGCCAGAGGTGCAGGAGCCGCTCTGAGACACTCGGAAACACTCCATTCCCAAGCGTCTCCGGCGCCCCCCACACCTCTGGCCACATGCAGTACTGCATACACTACCAGTGACACTGGAACAAATTATCTGAGATTCCATTGATTCCAATGGGGAAACTTGCTTTGATATACAAGTGCTTTGGATTCCAAGCATGCATTTGGAATGGATTCTGCTCGTAATTCAAGGTGCTACTGTACTTTAAAATTTAGTTTGCAATGTTACCTCTTCAGTGACCTTCTGGAGATGCCGTGAATTGTTTGTTTGTTTTTTTTTTTCCAGTTTTTAGCAGTTGGAGATTTGTCAGCCAGTAATTTATGATGGGTTGGGGGGGTGGGGGGGGCAGAGAAGATCAAATATAAGCCAATCCAACTTCAGCTTTCCAGTAACACTAAACTCTGATATAAAATCCCAGTATGTGTTCCTAACTAAGAAAAGTCCCTTCTATTACTTCTATCCATTCTCCGCTTCCTCCAAATGTTTTTTCATTTTTTTTCTGCTGTCCTCTGACTTCCTGATGGAGGGTGGATATGTTTGTTCTTCATGGTCCCCCTTTATGTAGGAATGTAGTCAGCCTCTCTTGCTCGCTATGGAATAGGGTCTATGGGCCATGTATGGACTATGTATGGACTATGTATGTGCCACGGACTATGTATGTGCCACGGACTATGTATGTGCCACGGACTATGTATGTGCCACGGACTATGTATGTGCCACGGACTATGTATGTGCCACGGACTATGTATGTGCCACGGACTATGTATGTGCCACGGACTATGTATGTACCACGGACTATGTATGTACCACGGACTATGTATGTACCACGGACTATGTATGTACCACGGACTATGTATGTACCACGGACTATGTATGTACCACGGACCATGGACGGACTATGTATGGACCGTGGGCTGTGTATGGACCGTGGGCTGTGTATGGACCGTGTATGGACCGTGTATGGACCATGTATGGACCATGTATGGACCATGTATGGACCATGTTCCATGGACTGTGGCTTATTATGTACTATTATGGGATGTGTAGAGCAGTGTACAGACCCTCATCTAAGGTTCACTGCTCATTCCAAACAATGGGAAGTGAGGAGGAAACAGAAGCAGTTTTTCGGGAGCCACTGAGAATGTTAGAAGGAGTAACAATTTCATGAAAATAAATTCCAGGCCATTATGCAGTGAATGTTGGGATTCATTTTTGGAGAATTGGGAGATTTAATGTCACATTAATTGGGTCTGTAATAGAATGTTTTGCAGATTTTGTGAAAGTGAAACTGTAAAAAAAAAAAATTGGAAGCCGCCACTATAATTATTATAATTATTTGAGAACGTTTATGAAATGTTTGGCCTTCGTTTCATTGGACGCAGGCCTCCTTCCAGCGCTGGTTATAACATGGCGGTGATTTCCGGAGGGACGTTGACAGACACGTTATTATCGCCGTCATCAGATTAATCTCCCTGGGGTGGAATCTGCCTCTTATAATCATCGGCTCAGATCACAGCGGAGTTATTCGGATAATTGGGTGATAATGGAGTCCAGATATGACGGGCGGGTTACTCACCGCTGAGCCACTTCATCAGGAGAAACTTTATATCTCCCTCCATGTGACTCCGCCTTTATTTCATTATGCAAATGAGCCAAAAATAGGATCCCATTATGTGAATCGCTGGACTAACCTGTCATCCCAACTTGGAGTAAATCTTCTGGATTAAATGTCACAAACCTCGCCCACAGAGCTGACAATTCTTTTATCTGATAGATTGCCTCCATGATGTTCTGTCTGTACAACAAAGTTGATTGTCAGCTGGGATTGTGTTCAGGTTTTTATCACTGGCGAGTCTTCCATGGATGGGTTTCCTTTTGTTCTTAGATGGATTGACTCCCAACTGTCACCAATGTGCACTTCTGATAGTTGGGGAAATGTATTACTGGCAACATCTGGAAATCTGAAGCAGATGAGAAGCAGAAGGCGGCTGAGACCCTCCAATGGGGGAAGATTTACAATTCTCCTCCAGAATATCTGATTGGAGGGACGGCACAGGATTGGTCTTTACCTTCTCCCACTTTACTACATTCCAATCCTTTGTTCTCTCTATCAAATTGTCTTCTCTGGAATGTTCTGGATTTTATTTTATTTCAGGTATTTATATATTGCTGACAATTTACACACACTGTACATTCACATCAGTCCCTGACCTCAGGAACTTACAATCTAAGGTCTCTATCCCGCATTCATACATATGCTTTCAGCGCCAACTTACACAGGAACAAAGGAACCTACCTGCATGTCTGTATAGTGTGGGAGGAAATCGGAGTACCCAGAGAAAACCCACGCATGCACAGGGAGAACATGCAAACTCCAGGCAGGAAGCATTTAGGCTGGGATTCACACCGGGAACCTCGTTGGTGCAAAGCAGAACTATTCTATTTTGGTAGCTGCCATTTACTTCCATTTTAAGGGAATAGTTGCTTTCAGGGCCCCATGAGGTTATTGGGGGGGGGGGGGATGTGTTATGCCATGGGGGGCTGGCAGGGGGTGTGAGCGGTTCATAGTCCACCGTCTTTCAAAGCCCAGTCCTCTCCCTAGCTCCCCTTTGGCCCCTATTGTGTAGGGAATGGGCAGTGAGTGCTGGGCTCCCTGAAGTAGGGAATGGGCAGTGAGTGCTGGGCTCCCTGAAGTAGGGAATGGGCAGTGAGTGCTGGGCTCCCTGAAGTAGGGAATGGGCAGTGAGTGCTGGGCTCCCTGAAGTAGGGAATGGGCAGCGAGTGGTGGGCTCCCTGAAGTAGGGAATGGGCAGCGAGTGGTGGGCTCCCTGGGGTAGGGAATGGGCAGCGAGTGCGGGGCTCCCTGGGGTAGGGAATGGGCAGCCGTTGGTGGGCTCCCTGGGGTAGGGAATGGGCAGCCGTTGGTGGGCTCCCTGGGGTAGGGAATGGGCAGTGAGTGCTGGGCTCCCTGAAGTAGGGAATGGGCAGCGAGTGGTGGGCTCCCTGAAGTAGGGAATGGGCAGCCAGTGGGGGGCTCCCTGGGGTAGGGAATGGGCAGCCGGTGGGGGGCTCCCTGGGGTAGGGAATGGGCAGCGGGTGCGGGGCTCCCTGGGGTAGGGAATGGGCAGCCGTTGGTGGGTTTCCTGGGGTAGGGAATAGATAGCAGGGGGTGCGGGGCTCCCTGGGGTAGGGAATGGGCAGCCGTTGGTGGGTTCCCTGGGGTAGGGAATGGGCAGCCGGTGGGGGGCTACCTGGGGTAGGGAATGGGCAGCGGGTGGGGGGCTCCCTGGGGTAGGGAATGGGCAGCCGGTGGGGGCTCCCTGGGGTAGGGAATGGGCAGCCGGTGGGGGGCTCCCTGGGGTAGGGAATGGGCAGCGGGTGGTGGGCTCCCTGGGGTAGGGAATGGACAGTGGGTGGTGGGCTCCCTGGGGTAGGGAATGGGCAGCGGGTGGTGGGCTCCCTGGGGTAGGGAATGGGCAGCCGGTGGGGGGCTCCCTGGGGTAGGGAATGGGCAGCGGGTGGTGGGCTCCCTGGGGTAGGGAATGGGCAGCCGGTGGGGGGGCTCCCTGGGGTAGGGAATGGGCAGCGGGTGGGGGGGCTCCCTGGGGTAGGGAATGGGCAGTCGGTGGGGGGCTCCCTGGGGTAGGGAATGGGCAGCGGGTGGTGGGCTCCCTGGGGTAGGGAATGGGCAGCCATTGGTGGGCTCCCTGGAGTAGAGAATGGGCAGCCGGTGGGGGGTTCCCTGGGGTAGGGAATGGGCAGCCGGTGGGGGGCTCCCTGGGGTAGGGAATGGGCAGCGGGTGGTGGGCTCCCTGGGGTAGGGAATGGGCAGCGGGTGGTGGGCTCCCTGGGGTAGGGAATGGGCAGCGGGTGGTGGGCTCCCCTGGGGTAGGGAATGGGCAGCCGGTGGTGGGCTCCCTGGGGTAGGGAATGGGCAGCCGGTGGTGGGCTCCCTGGGGTAGGGAATGGGCAGCCGGTGGGGGGCTCCCTGGGGTAGGGAATGGGCAGCCGGTGGGGGCTCCCTGGGGTAGGGAATGGGCAGCGGGTGCTGGGCTCCCTGGGGTAGGGAATGGGCAGCCGGTGGTGGGCTCCCTGGGGTAGGGAATGGGCAGCCGGTGGGGGGCTCCCTGGGGTAGGGAATGGGCAGCCGGTGGGGGCTCCTGGGGTAGGGAATGGGCAGCCGGTGGGGGCTCCCTGGGGTAGGGAATGGGCAGCCGGTGGGGGGCTCCCTGGGGTAGGGAATGGGCAGCGGGTGGGGGGCTCCCTGGGGTAGGGAATGGGCAGCCGGGTGGGGGGCTCCCTGGGGTAGGGAATGGGCAGCGGGTGGTGGGCTCCTGGGGTAGGGAATGGGCAGCGGGTGGTGGGCTCCCTGGGGGTAGGGAATGGGCAGCCGGTGGTGGGCTCCCTGGGGTAGGGAATGGGCAGCCGGTGGGGGGCTCCCTGGGGTAGGGAATGGGCAGCCGGTGGGGGGCTCCCTGGGGTAGGTAACCGATGCTGGTGATGGGAGCAGTCATTTTTCGGCATGGAGATCAGCGGCTCGGTGTAAACATTGGTGTGTTTGTTGGTTATATTTACAAATATTTACAATGGCCGCACACATAAATACACATAAACCGATCCGATCGAGCCCCGCCTCTGATTTCACATAGACGCCTGATTGGCTGAGAGCTGATCAGCCACAGAAATTCACATTTCCGATATTCACAGACTCGGCTCCAGCAGACCCAACCCCCGGCTCCGTGGACTACAGAGCTCCTTCTGGGGGCTTTTAAAGGAACTCGTCCGGCTACTTGGTGCATCCGGAGACAGAGGGTGACAACGCTCACTGTACTGTGTCTATGGAGGAACAGTGTTGTCACCCTAGGCTGCTCTGCTAGAGCTACAAATCCCTCCCATTTTCCTCTACTCCATAACACATAGGGAGGTGTTGTGTAGTTCACAGAAGATTAATGGAAAAGCTGATAACATGGTTTGAAATTCAGTTCAGAGTACAGGAAGGGACAGGGACATTCTGGCTGGATCAATAAGTATTTTTGGACCAGCCTTATAAAAGAAATCTAATGCAGCCACCACATTGAAGGGCCGGCCAACCTCAATACATGATATTCATGGACTTTAATGATAACGATCGCAAATGAGGAATTCGATCTCGTGGAATGTTTGATCAGCACAAATACTAAACCTGAAACCATTGTTACATGTTAGTGAAGCAGAGAGAAGATTTATAAGATGACGCATTATGATGGAGTTTTCGGGTCCCCCCAGGCTTCTATTGGGGGAAGGGGGGGGATAACCTATGGGGGGAGGGGAGGGAGGGGGATAACCCTCTGGGGGAAGGGGAGGGGGGTAACCCTATAAGAGGGAGAGGATAACCCTATGGGGGAGGGGAGGGGGGATAACCCTATAGGGAGGGATAACCCTATGGGGGAGGGAGGGGGGGGGATAACCCTATGGGGTAGGGGAGGGGGGATAACCCTATGGGGTAGGGGAGGGGGGATAACCCTATGGGGTAGGGGAGGGGGATAACCCTATGGGGTAGGGGAGGGGGGATAACCCTATGGGGGAGGGGAGGGGGGGATAACCCTATGGGGAGGGGAGGGGGGATAACCCTATGGGGGAGGGGAGGGGGGGATTAACCCTATGGGGGAGGGGAGGGGGGGATAACCCTATGGGGGAGGGGAGGGGGGGATAACCCTATGGGGGAGGGGAGGGAGGGATAACCCTATGGGGGAGGGGAGGGGGGGGGATAACCCTATGGGGTAGGGGGGGGGGGGATAACCCTATGGGGTAGGGGAGGGGGGATAACCCTATGGGGTAGGGGAGGGGGATAACCCTATGGGGTAGGGGAGGGGGGATAACCCTATGGGGGAGGGGAGGGGGGGATAACCCTATGGGGGAGGGGAGGGGGGATAACCCTATGGGGGAGGGGAGGGGGGGATAACCCTATGGGGGAGGGGAGGGGGGATAACCCTATGGGGGAGGGGAGGGGGGATAACCTATGGGGGAGGGGAGGGGGGGATAACCCTATAGGGGAGGGGAGGGATAACCCTATGGGGTAGGGGGAGGGGGGGGATAACCCTCTGGGGGACGGGAGGGGGGTAACCCTATGGGGGAGGGAGGGGGGGATAACCCTATGGGGGAGGGGAGGGGGGATAACCCTATGGGGGAGGGGAGGGGGGGATAACTATAAGGGAGGAAAGCTTTCGGATCTGGAATTTCTAGAAATGTCACTCAGTCTGAACTCCATCAGGGATTAGTGAGGAGGATGAAATCCCTGCAGCAAAAATACCTGTGAAGGTGATCAGAACACTAAATAGTGATTGGTTGTTTGTCCAGAGCTGCTCAGCTTCTATGGGGCCTGGGGGGGGGGGGGGTGTAAGGGGCCCCATTAAGGGGCTTCTGTGGCGCATTATATATAGAAAATCTGTGTAGCTGAGAAGATCAGACATATCCAGCAATGGATTATTATGATGATCTGTCATTAGAGATTTTATTTTCACAGTTCTGTAGTACTTTTGTCTCATGTTTCTAACCTAAGACCCCTTTCACACTGGGGGCGTTTTTCAAGCATTTTTCAGGCGCTTTAGCATTAAAAAAAGCGCCTGAAAGAAGCTTCATCTGTAATCCCAATGTGAAAGCCCAAGTGCTCTCACACGGGGGCGCTGCGCTGGCAGGGCGTCAAAAAAGTCCTGCAAGCAGCTTCTTTGCAGCGCTTTCATTTTTTTGCCACCGGGCTGGGTGCGCCGATGGCCCGAGCCCTTTCACACTGCCAGCGCCCGATAAACGCCTGAAAAACGCCCCAGTGTGAAAAGGGTCTTAAGCAGTGCTTTACCAGCGTTTATCGGGCGCTGGCAGTGTGAAAGGGCTCGGGCCATCGGCGCACCCAGCCCGGTGGCAAAAAAAATGAAAGCGCTGCAAAGAAGCTGCTTGCAGGACTTTTTTGATGCCCTGCCAGCGCAGCGCCCCCGTGTGAGAGCACTTGGGCTTTCACATTGGGATTGCAGATGAGGCTTCTTTCAGGCGCTTTTTTATAACGCTAAAGCGCCTGAAAAACGCCCCAGTGTGAAAGGGGTCTTAGTGATGAGGTCTGACCTGCCCCTCCCCCTCCTCCTGCCTCCATGGCTGATCCAACAACAGCTTTGATGGTGACGGCTGATTGAGAACTGCGGCTTGTCTTGGCTCTGAGCTCTTTCCTGAGGCAGGCGGTGGCGGGAGGTATGCAGAGACTGACACATCTCACACCTTCTGCATTCCTCTTGCCGTTGCTTCCCTCAGAGCCGAGACCAGCTGCAGCTATCAATCGGCCATCTCCTTCATTGCTGTTGTCAGATCGAGGAGGAGAGGAGGAAGGGGGCGGGGGGGGGGGGGGCGGGGCAGGCTGGACCTCATAACTAGGGTTAGGAAACACTTAGAGAGTTGGGTCGGAGCACTAGCGCTCCATAGGGGGCAGAAGTGTGAAATAAAAGTTCTGAGGATAGATCCACTTTATGGATTGCCAGCATTGCTCCTGACCCTGTACTCTCTGTGCCCCTGTGCCCCCTGTACCCCTGTGATACTTCCAACCAAATGTGTGCAAGTAGAGATTTCAGAACGGTTGTCTCTAATCCCAGATCCCCCTTTTTCAAGCTGCGCAGGAAGGAGACTTTGTTAGCCGTGTGGATTTATTGCCCTCGGAGCTTCTGGTCATCCCGGCCAGCACTGAAATGATCCCTGTATTCCCACCTATGTATGCCTTGTGCCCCCCCTGCTTTTGTCCCCCCAACATAATCCCACTCCCAGTGCTCTGTTAGCATGCTGTTTATACAGGTGTAGGTGTGACAACCGTTCTCATGTATTACACTGTGATTAGTCGCCCTGCCACTAGGTGGTGGTAGTCTTAGTGATTGTAAAGGTTAGTTTAAAAAACAAACAAACATGTCATACTTACCTCCTCTGTGTAAGGGTTGTGCACAGAGTGGCCCCGATCCTCCTCTTCTGTGGTGCCCGGGCGGTGCTCCCTGGCTCCTCCTCTTCCAGTGCCCCCACGGAGAGCCACATTCCAAGGGGGGAACTCATGCAGGCACGCTCCCGAGTCCTGCTGCTACATCCATTGACACAGACAGCAGGACCCGCCCCCCGGCTTCCGTGTCACTGGATTTGATTGATGGCTCCCGCTGCTATCAATCTATCCAATGAGGACCCGAGACGACTGGAGCTGCTGGGCTCGTCCTCGAAGCTGGAACAATCGGGTTCAGGTAAGTAAAGGGGGGGCTCTGGGGGTCAGCTGCAGCACAGAATTTTCACCTTGATGCATAGAATTCAAACCTGGAGACTTTACAACTCCTTTAATGCTTGTTTTCTTGTGGAATGACATAGTTATGATGTCATTTCTTGTGATTTTCTAATAAAACAAGAAGGGCTCAGTCATGGGTCCGGCAGCACCATCAGGACTGGTAGGAGTCATATCTTCAGCAGATTTCCAACAGGGTCCCCCTTTGTAGGCCAGAAATAGCGATCAGAGGATTGTACAATGATCATCATATGGACCGTATGTCAGTATAGAGGAATGAAATAAATGTATCGGTATCCTGAGAGCATGAAGATCTCATGCCGAATATGACTTCCTGTATATAGCTACGTCTGTGTATTGTGTATATAGTGAGGTGTATAGATGAGCCGTAAACTGTCTGCGTAGTATAGCGGTGATTGTATATACAGTGAGAAAAAAAAGTATTTGATCGGCTGATGATTTTGTATGTTCGCCCACTAACGATCAGTCTATAATTTTATTGGTCGGTTTATTTTAACAGTGAGAGACAAAATGACAACAAAAATATGCAGAAAAACGCATTTCAAAAAATATATAGATTGAATTACGTCGATGACGAAACGCGTAAGACAGAGCTACGCACTTACGTCACACCCGGAACTCGGAGCGAGCGTGGAACGCAGCTGAGGCGCATGCCGCTCAGCTGATGGGTCTCTATCCACAAGCTCCTCCATGTAATATCTCCTGTATTTTGTGTGAGTATCTGGCCCCTCTTCTATAGGGAGCCCAGATTGTTTTTACTGGCTGTATATCGGCTGTTTTTAATAAAATAATTTTTATCACACTATGGGAGCCCTGTTTCTTTCCATGAGGATGGCTTAAGATCCTGAAGGATACATCATATCTGGAGCGGAGGCACCTGGGGACGGCTAGACTGGTGCTTAAGACGCCATTCCACTGCCTGGTACTACATGCCTATTGCAGGGGTTAAGGAGCTGGTGAGTGGGGATCCTTGAAGGGGAGCACCGCAAAGTCACTGGATATCAGCTGTTTCCTCACGAAAGTCACCACTTACAAGAACTTTGTTTATGCCGGAACTTTATTATCACAGTTCTTAATTATTGGTTTTGCACCACATGTTAATTTGTTTTCAAGCTCTATATCCCATATTCGTTCACTTTGCATAATGGATGGGACTGTGGTTTAGTATGGACTTTGGATCTATCTGATATATTTGATTCACCTGGTGGACGCTGTTAGCATTTATTTATATATTTTTTCATTTATTGGTATTTGAAGGTTGTCTACAACATTATCTCTATACCACTTGATGGGGGGGGGGGGGTCTCCTACTAATAAGACCCCTCCCCATGCAATAGGTGGGGGATTTGCTTTTTACTCTTGTATGGTTCATTTACACTTTTAAGGTATATATGAGTGGTCTCTACCGCTCTGAACACATCTGCATGGTTTATTAATTATAAATAGGTACCCCCGGCATAGGTAGCGCCACTTACCCCTATTGATCCTCTCTTACTGATGATTTTGTACGTTCGCCCACTGACAAACGATCAGTCTATAATTTTATTGGTCGGTTATTTTAACCGTGAGAGACAAAATTAACAACAAAAATATACAGAAAACGCATTTCAAAAAATATATAGATTGAATTACATTTTAATGAGTGAAATAAGTATCTGACTCCTTCACATAACATGACTTAGTAGTTGGTGGAGAAACCTTGTTGGTGATCACAGAGGTCAGACGTTTCTTGGAGTTGGCCTCCAGGTTTGCACACATCTCAGGAGGGATTTTGTCCTCTTTGCAGATCCTCTCCAAGTCATTAAGGTTTCCAGGTTGATGTTTGGTAACTCGAACCTTCAGCTCCCTCCACATATTTTCTATGGGATTAAGGTCAGGAGACTGGCTAGACCACTCCAGGACCTTAATGTGCTTCTTCCTTGAGCCCCTCCTTTGTTGCCTTGGCCATGTGTTTTGGGTCATTGTCATGCTGGAAGACCCATCCATGACCCATCTTCAATGCCCCGGCTGAGGGAAGGAGGTTCTCACCCAAGATTTGATGGTACATGGGGCCCCGTCCATTGTCACTTTGATGCGGTGAAATTCTCTTGTCCCCTTGGCAGAAAAACACCTCCAAAGCATAATGTTTCCACCTCCATGTATGATGGTGGGGGGATGGTGTTCTTGGGGTCATAGGACCTCCATGTATGACGGTGGGGGATGGTGTTCTTGGGGTCATAGGACCTCATGTATGAGGGTGGGGATGGTGTTCTTGGGGTCATAGGACCTCCATGTATGACAGTGGGGGATGGTGTTCTTGGGGTCATAGGACCTCCATGTATGGCGGTGGGGGATGGTGTTCTTGGGGTCATAGGACCTCCATGTATGACGGTGGGGGATGGTGTTCTTGGGGTCATAGACCTCCATGTATGAGGGTGGGGGATGGTGTTCTTGGGGTCATAGGACCTCCATGTATGAGGGTGGGGGATGGTGTTCTTGGGGTCATAGGACCTCCATGTATGATGGTGGGGGATGGTGTTCTTGGGTCATAGGACCTCCATGTATGAGGGTGGGGGATGGTGTTCTTGGGGTCATGGGACCTCCATGTATGATGGTGGGGGATGGTGTTCTTGGGGTCATAGGACATCCATGTATGGCGGTGGGGGATGGTGTTCTTGGGGTCATAGGTCCTCCATGGTATGACGGTGGGGGGATGGTGTTCTTGGGGTCATAGGTCCTCCATGTATGACGGTGGGGGGATGGTGTTCTTGGGTCATAGGACCTCCATGTATGACGGTGGAGGATGGTGTTCTTGGGGTCATAGGACCTCCATGTATGACGGTGGGGGATGGTGTTCTTGGGGTCATAGGACCTCCATGTATGACGGTGGGGGATGGTTTTCTTGGGGTCATAGGACCTCATGTATGACGGTGGGGGATGGTGTTCTTGGGGTCATAGGACCTCCATGTATGACGGTGGGGGATGGTGTTCTTGGGGTCATAGGACCTCCATGTATGACGGTGGGGGATGGTGTTCTTGGGGTCATAGGATCTCCATGTATGACGGTGGGGGATGGTGTTCTTGGGGTCATAGGACCTCCATGTATGACGGTGGGGGATGATGTTCTTGGGGTCATAGGACCTCCATGTATGACGGTGGGGGATGGTGTTCTTGGGGTCATAGGACCTCCATGTATGACGGTGGGGGATGGTGTTCTTGGGGTCATAGGTCCTCCATGTATGACGGTGGGGGATGGTGTTCTTGGGGTCATAGGACCTCCATGTATGACGGTGGGGGATGGTGTTCTTGGGGTCATAGGTCCTCCATGTATGACGGTGGGGGATGGTGTTCTTGGGGTCATAGGACCTCCATGTATGACGGTGGGGGATGGTGTTCTTGGGGTCATAGGTCCTCCATGTATGACGGTGGGGGATGGTGTTCTTGGGGTCATAGGACCTCCATGTATGACGGTGGGGGATGGTGTTCTTGGGGTCATAGGTCCTCCATGTATGACGGTGGGGGATGGTGTTCTTGGGGTCATAGGCAGCATTCCTCCTCCTCCTCCAAACACGGTGAGTTGAGTTGATGCCAAAGATCTGGATTTTGGTCTCCTCTGACCACAACACTTTCCCCCAGTTCTCCTCGGAATCATTCGATGTTCATTAGTGATCTTCAGACGGACCTGTACATGTGATTTCCTGAGCAGGGGGACCTTGCGGGGCTGCAGGATTTCAGTCGATCACGGTGTAGTGTGTTACCGATTGTTTTCTTGGTGACTATGGTCCCAGCTGAGATCATTGACAAGATTCTCCCGTGTAGTTCTGGGCTGATTCCTCACCGTACTCATGATCATTGAACCTCCACGAGGTGAGATCTTGTATGGAGCCCCAGACCGAGGGAGATCGATCGTTATTTTGTGTTTCTTCCATTTGTGAATAATCTCACCAACTGTTTGTCACCTCTCACCAAGCTGCTTGGCGATGGTCTTGTAGCCCATTCCAGCCTTGTGTAGATCTACAATCTTCTCCCCGACATCCTTGGACAGCTCTTTGGTGTTGGCCATGGTGAGAGATTGGAATCGGATTGCTTTCTGTGGACAGGTGACTTCTATACAGGTAACAAGCTGAGATTAGGAGCACTCCCTTTAAAAGAGAAAAGAGAGAGAGAAGAGAAGAGTGCTCCTAATCTCAGCTCGTTACCTGTATAGAAGACACCTGGGAGCCAGAAATCTTGCTGATTGATCGGCGATCAAATACTTATTTCACTCATTACAATGCAAATCAATTCATAACTTTTCTGAAATGCATTTTTCAGGATATTTTTTATTGTCTTTCACTGTTATAATAAACCGATCAATAAAATTATAGACTGATCATTTCTTTGTCGGTGGACAAAGGTGCAAAATCAGCAGCCGATCAAATACTTTTTTT